>CABHPH010156533.1:0-29442 GCA_902168325.1 Peromyscus nudipes
ACTGGATAACGAAGGCTATAGTTACCTTTCCTAGAATTTGACAATTAATCTAAAATTTTTCTTTTCAGAATAAAGATACCTTCGCCCATACCCAGCAGGAAGCAATTTTAAGAATACGACACCCACATTCCCAAAGAGGTGGTGTGGGGTGGGTGTTTTTTTTGATCTTTTAATGGGTTTTGGGTCTGGGATAATTTTCATTGATTAAGGGGGTTGGTTACAAGTTGTTGTCAAGGGTTAGGAAAAGGGCTAAGCAAAGGAGATTAGATTTAAGGTTCTTGTTAAAAAAAAAAAGGAAAGGAAAGAAAAAGACAATTACTAGTTTTAAATACTTTACATTGGATTGGATTATTTTATATTGTATACAAATTATATATATTGAAATTGATCTTGTTAGAAAATGCTATATGTATATTTCTAATTGTACTTATACCATTCATTTAACAATGTAATGCAATTTTCTGATCCTTGAATGTTATTATTACCAACTATTAGGATATAAAGAAATGAAAGTTAGTAGTTAGACATTATAATAGAACTTGTAGTCATATTAGGTATATTTTCAAAATTGAGCAGATATATTTTAGATAGACAGGTCATCTTCAAATCCTTCAGAGATCTACAGAATATGGCATTTAAAATGTTTTAATAACTTAGAAAATTTTTCTTTTTTTGTTATGACTATGAGACATGTTGGCTCCTGGCAGTACCAATCTACTTCAGAGAGAATATGGGCATTGAAGAAACTGCATATGGAGTTAACTTTCATTGTGGCAAATGTTAGCCACTGGACAACATAGTATCCTTAAATCAACTGCTGACAACAGATCAAAATAGACAGACAGGACATGAAACAAAGGACTACCAATTCTTGCCAAAACAAGTGTGGTTATGGCTTTATCAAAAAGCATCTTCTGAGGCCAGGACAATATGGCACCATCCCTGAAGTGGCCTTCACAATCCGGAAAAGGCACAGTGCCCTTTTCTTTGAAGGCAGCTGAACAGGCAGTGGGCCGAAGGCTTCTAATGTGAAATGGAACAGCAGCTGAAACAGTTATTCTTGAAGAGTAACTAAGCTCACTCCTCTCAATAGCAGACTGACATTTAATAGAGGGATGTGGAGAAGAATGGGATGCTGAGATGAAGCCACATATACACAGCCAAGAAGAATGGACAGCTGGATTCAAAAACCATCAACAATTTCCAGAATTTAAAATCCTGAATCATGACATGACACTAGTGGAATTCAGGTGTTTCTGGTACATGGACTGCTCTCACCCAATGTGAGGTTGAACACCCTACTTCACAAATGAGTCTGTCAGATACGCTAAGCCTATAGGCTGAAGATGATGCCCCAACACTGCGGAGAAACCTCAGGTGACTGTCCAGGCAGCTGGCTGTTTCTGTCAACTCACAATTTTTTTGGAAGTTTTTATTTTTGTTAGGTAATATCATTTCCTTCTTGGGTCTCTGAGGGAGTTGAAGATTAGTTAGTTATAGTCGAAGTTTAATTAGTTATAGCTGAAGATTAGTTATAGTTGAAAATTAGTTAGGATAGAAAGTGAATTAGGTACATTTTGGACTTACCAAAATAGGATAAGTAATGGAATTATTTTCTCTGAATTTGTCAAATACAAATGGACTAGACATTGTTTATGAATTTATTACTTGTATATATTGTATATAGTTATTATACTTTTGTATATAGTTTTTCTTATGTTAGTTATAACCTTTTTCCTTTTTTCTTTTTATTAAAATATAAAAGGGGAAATATAGTGGTATTTTATTTGTACTGAAATGTGATTTTATTTGTATGTTAATAAATAAAGTTACCTAGGGGTCAGAGCTATTAGCAAGCCATAGCAAAAGCCGGTTGTGGTGGTGCATGCTGGTAGGATTTGCTGAAGGAGGCGCACACCTTTAATCTCAATACCAACCATAAAAGACCTGGAGTGACCTACACACAGGCAGTGACGAGACGGTCATGTGGTTGGGTTTATAACCAATGAGAAGGCAGAACAGGAAGTCTTTATAAGACAAACACACAGGAAGTAGCTCCCTTTTTTCGGAGAGGTCTCTTGGCTGAAGAGGCTAGCTGGCAGCAGGTGGGTAAGGCTCTTAGCTCTGACCTCTTGGGCTTTTATCTTTACATTGGCTCTGTGTTTCTTATTTAATAAGACGGTTGATTACATCTACAGTTATGATCACCACTCCCACATTGAAGAAAACCAACTCCTTGATAGTGATGTCTGACCTAGACAGCTTAATCAGGGCAGAGACATCACAGAAGAAGAAGGGCAGAGTATTGTTCCCACAGAAAGAGAGGCAGACAAGCAGGAGGGTGTGCACAGGGTACAGGCAAAGGACAAGACCCAGGACACAACTACTAGCAGGCTCTGACTCATGATGGTGGTGCAGTGCAGATTGTAGCAGATGGCCACATACCTGTCACAGGCCATGGAGGTGAGAAGGAAGCTGTCAAGATCCTCAAAAGATAAGGAAAATACATCTGGGAAACACACCCAACATATGAGATGGACTGACTGTGTGTCAGAATATTCATGAGCATTTTTGGAGCTGTGACTGATAAGAAAGAGATGTCAATGAAGGCCAAGTAGCTGAGGAAGAAGTACATGGGGGTGTGGAGGCGAGAGTCCAGCCTGATGAGCAGGATGATGAGCAGTTCCCCAACACTGTGCCAGGAAGAGGGTCCCCTGGCCGGATGGGGAGCCCCAGGAGGATGAACTCAGACGTGACACTCTGATTATTCATATTCTCTTTTTCTGGAAATGAAAATGAGATAGAAATGGGAAAAGGAAGTGTCTACAGCTATTATATAACAAAAACCCTATCATTTTTGAGCCAGTTAGTTTTTTCATTTCACCCCAAACCAGCAGCTTTTGGCACTACTAACAAGGTAGTGATGATCTGCTTAAGGGACACCAACCCAACATCTGATAGAGAATCTGGGAAGCACTGTTTTGGGAGTTTATGGTAGAAATCTGAGATTAGGTAATTAGAATGTATGGCCAAGTGAGTAAGAAGTAAATTTTAAAAAAGTAGATGTTCTGCAACCATCTGTCCACCTTAAGCATGCCTCAAAACCACACATTAGCCAATGCCTCATTTTCAAGAGTTGGACCAAAATGGATGGACCCACACTGGATTCTTTTGATACTTTACCATATGAGGAATTAGAGATGTAGTGGAGAGTGCATGAATGTCTATGTAAGAGACTTGGGGAATGAACCTAAAATATTGACTGACATCACATGTAATATGGTACCAGTTCTTTACAAATATGGTTTCACATTCAATCATTTCAGAATTCCTTTATCCTTCATGGAAAGTAGAGGAAAAGACTGTTTTTCTTTCAAATTCATTTGTGGTGTATTTCCTCAACTCAGTCATACCATTCTTTTTCAAGTCCTTAGAAATTCTTGGCCTTTCTAGTCAAATACAGGATCTGTGAGGAAATGGAGTAAGTACTTGATATATATACATATATATATATATATAATAACAGAAACATTGCTTCTTTTCATTATTTCTAATCTAATTGTTTGTGATGGTGTTTTTAACTGATTTTTTTCGAATTCATATTTCTAGCATTTTTTTTATATTTCTCAATGATAACTTCTTTGTTTATCCTCCATGCCTTTTGGTCTTAGAGCCACCCATGAAAATGGTCTCAATGTAATAAAGTGAACATTAAAAAGTGTCAATTTAAAAGTAGAATTCAGAGCTATGAGATTGCTCATTGAGTAAAGGCACCTGCTCCCTGTCAATCTACATGGGATCCTATCCCCTGGACCCACATGGTAGAAGTGAGAAGTGACTCTCACAAGTTGTACTCTGACCTCCACATGTATGTCATCATGGCATCTACACACACAGAGAGACACACACAAACACACACACACATATGTGCATGCACACACACTGAATATATGTAATAAAAATAATTGTAATAATAAACAAATCCATGTTTAATTATCTGCAAAGACATTCAATTTGAATGCTTTGTTTGAGGGCTACAATGTCTTATATTATGGCTCACCATTCATTGAAGATAAAATTTATATTGCTCTACAAATTTTCATATCTTGAATGAATAAAATCTACTTTAGAATTTCTACTTTTTCAACCTAATATGTTAATTGTTAATGTGATACCCTTACCTGGGTTGTACATACAGTTATGCTATCCACTACCATGTTAACAATAAACATTTTATTATAATGAAAATGCTAATTAGTTCTCTTTTGAACATTTATGTATGTTTTATGAATTCCCTAGAAATGGACTCAAAAGGAGTATAGTTTCATGATTTTATCAATTACAGAGGCTAAAGTGTCGAGGACATTGAACTCTAAATGTTCTTTAGAAAGGAGTCCTAACACACAAGCCTGCCTTTTTAAGACTATGCAGATGGGCACTCTAGTGCAGGGTCTCGTGACAGTGGGGTCAGGGCACATGAAGAACAGTTTGCTCTTATGTGCAGCCTGGACAGGTATCAGGTTGCAGGATTACTGAGAAACTAGATTATAGAAGTCCTTTCCAGTTTACTAGAACATTCTAGTTCCAGTCTCAGAGCAGTGGGAACTATTGGTGTACCCAAGAAAGTGTTTAACAAAAGAAGAAACCACATTTCTAAATGACCTGCTGCCTGCTGATGTGAGCAAATTATAAAGCAGTATTGTCCACTGGAATCCACAGTTGCTTCAATAATTTAGACAACACCCACTTATGCTTGGATTGTGGCAGTAAAAAATGAGTGAAATTGAAGGGATGTGGGGTAAATTTGGAAGAAAACCCACCAAAACCTACTGAGAGATAAAGACAAGCAAAAAAAAAATATTTCCCACTCTCTTCTCAAGAAGTAGATACAGAATCAGCTTGAATGAAATTATTTTATGTAGATTTGGTTTTATGCTATCATTTCAAAACTTGGATAGCCTGTTCAAGACAAATTTCCACCTGGAGTTTTGGGCATACTATATTAGACATAGAATTCACAGTTAATAACACACTGTGGTTATATACAAACACACAGACACTTCAATCATTACTCAGCATATGTCTCTATACCTGCTTTCAAATGATGTCTTAGGTGATGAAAACAGATACCTTCAATTAAAAAATGGTAAAATTCTTCCATTTGTTTCAAGATAACATAGAGGGTGGTAAAACAGATGGAATCTCTAAGGACTCAACATCACACTTCAGCAAGCAACAGAATTATAAACTCTCAGCCAAGCACGATAGATATATCAATGTACTTTGGGTCAGAACAACTGAAAAATTGGCATGTATTATAATTTTTTTTAAATCTTCAGGAGGACCCAGGGGGCAATACACCCATACTCAGCTCAAATTAGAGAAAGTGGGATATAATTGCTTAATTGCCTGGGTCCCCTCTGGGAGTGGAGTTGCCTGTTGAAGAAGACATAAGGGTTTGCCTTTGGAGAACTCACACACTATTAATGACAAAATAACCATCAGGAACTTAGTGGCTCATGAAGAATTTTGCTTTTCTGGTTCCCTCAAGGAAAATGTAATTCAGAGTACATAATGAAGCAAACTGAAGGTTAAGAATGATAACCAAAGTCTCTTGATTTTGCACTTAATGACATTTTGTGGTGGGGGGAGTACACCTGTAGGGGTGTGAGTGAGTGCATACAATGCACATACATGTGTACGGAGGCCAGAGTTCAATGCAGGGATGTCTTCCTCAGCTGCTTCCTCAGCAATTTTTTTGAGACAGGTCTCTCATTGAAACTGGAGCTTACTGGTTGGCTAGATTGGTTGGTCAGCTGGCCCAAGAGACACTGTCTCTGCCTCCCCAGTGCTGGGACTATAGGCAAACACTACCATGCTCAGTAGTTGTTTTTAAGTATTAATTCTTGAGAATTTTATATACTGTATCTTTAGTCCTCTCCCCATTTTATCCCAGATTCACCCCCCCCCATTTCATACCCACACAACTTTATGTCCTCAATTTTTTTAAGCCCCTCGTGTCTCATTGGTGTGCCTATATACTCTTAGGTGTGTGACCATCCACTGGAGGATTGAATCTACCAGGGGCCACATCCTTGAAGAAAACAAATCTTCTGGAAGCGATCAGTTCCTAACAGCTCCAAGTGAGACTTCACGCTCACACCCGCCTCAGTGCTGGGTTGTGTCTGGCCTCAGTTTCTATAGGTCTTGTGCATGATGCTGCAACCACTGTCAGTTTGTATGTAATTGCCCGATTGTGTCCATAAGAACCAGAGACTGTGGACGAACACAAGCAAGCTGCTTTTTATGTGTATGTGCATATGTGTGTATATGTTCACCATGTATATGCAGGGGCACACAGAGGTCAGAAGAGGGCATTGGATCCCTTGCTCCAGAGTTAGAGGATGTTGTAAGACACCATGTGGGTGCTGGGAACTAAATCTGGGTCCTCTGTAAGAGAATCAAGTGCTCTTAACCACTGAGCAATCTTTCCAGGCCCAAATTAAATTTCTGATGTTTAACTTTTTTCATGTTAAAGTAAACACAGAGGAGTTCAGAGGTCTACAGCTGGGGAAAGTTTCTAAAATTTAGTCTCGATGATGGAAATATTCAGGCTCACTGGTCCATCTGGCTACCAACATCCAAATTTTTGTTACTATTATTGCTCTTTTATTTGTGAATTTTGTCTCTTAAAAATCATTTATAGAATATAATCAGGTGAGTGAAATTAAATAGGTGCTTTTTATCCTTAATCAGAAGCATGAGAAACTTTTAAGAAAAGTGGTAGACAGTTTTAGATTTCTTTAGTGAAGGAGCTTCTGAGCAGAGGGATGTTGTTTCACAGAGGCAGATATGCTTTCCTAGAAACCATGCTTTACTGTAGATCCATGGCTCCCAGCCTTCCCAACCCTTAACACAGTTCCTCATGTTGTGGTGACCCCCAATCATAATGTTATTTTGTTGCTAATTCATAACTGCAATTTTGCTACTGTTATGAATGGTAATGTAAATATCTGACATGCAAGATACCTGATATGTGACCTCCAAGGGTCATGACCCACAGGTTGAGAACTGCTGTTGTAGATTGTCATTATCAATCAGTGGCAAGAGTGTTTAATGTCTAAAGAAGAAAGTAAAACATCTCAGATTTTACAGAGCCCAGTGCTGAACTAATTTTGAGTGTTCTAATAGAGACAGAGGGGAATCAGGTATCATAATTGTTCACTAACAAGGCTCTGGGGAATGCTATTCCCTGACTTCTTGGATCTATAGACATTTAAAGTGGATTTGTTCACCCTCTTCTAGGGATTAGCCTGATGAAACAGCAGCTTTGTCTCTATCAAGTCAGGCTTCAAACTGAAAACATAAAACACTTCAAAATTCCTCAAAACCTTGTCCAGGCAGAACCACAAGATTTGTCTCAGGTTATCACAAGTTTTCAGCAAAGAGACTCATCTTTCTGGATTTTTTTCTCCAAGCAGATGACTATCTATGACTGTCTAAAACTATCTATGGCTGCTCCACTTCCCATTCAGATATGACCTCGACTTGTCTTTGCAATCTTTTGCTCATTTTTTAGACTCCTCCTCATCTGGAACCTTGATATGTTTTTCTCCAAGCTTCTATTCCTTCTACACAATTTTTCATCTTCATTGAATAGCTTGACTTTTGCCTTGGTCTATTTGCTGTTTGTATTTAATATTCTTTATTCAGATGCCCAATCCTAGTCAATCCCATTAAAAAACCTTTTCATGAAGATTATGAGTCTTTCTTCCTAAATAAGTACTTTTTCATGGCTTTCTTGTCAGTGAACAGGGTGGCAGTGAGCACAGGAACTTGGCTGAAACTGTCATAGATGAAGAGGCAGTGGTGGTAAGTAAATGACTCGATTGATTTGGATGACAGAAAGTGAACCAATTTATGGAAATATTTCATGGTTGTTTCAAATATATGTTGAGATTTCTAAGGCCAAGACTCCAAGAAGGATGATAAAGCTTTCTAAGGAAAAGTAAAACCAAGAAATAGAGCAGAAGATGCTAATACAAAGTACTGAGGAGGATAACAAAAAGATAGAATGTGAAAACTTGGCCCCACAGGGCTACAGATGGCTCAGTGGATGAGGGCAGCTGTTGCCAAGCCTGTTGATCTGAGTTCAATTCCTAGACTCCACATGGTGGAAGGAGAAAACTGACTCCTCTAAGTTGTCCTCTGACCTCTACACAGATGCAGACACAAGCACACACATGCGTGCACACAGACACACACACACACACACACACACACACACACACACACACACACTAAATAAATGTTTTAAATAACTTTAAAGCAGAGATATTTGGGTTTATTTAAAGGAGTGGGAGAACTTACTCATGTGAACTATTTATTGCCATAGCAATAAACTGATTGATACGTTTTATGCTGGCATAGGAAGTACAAGACTTGTTCTCTAAAATAACATGCAGGCACTTGGAAATGCTCATTGGAAATAAAGACAGGACCTGGAAGTCAAGGAATCCTGGACTTACCTGACAACCTGTTGTCCTCTTTGTCTAAGAAATTAAAAATCCACTGAGTCTTAGAAGAGTCTTTCCCTTCAAAACATGTTATTTGAATGTGCTCAGTCACCAGAGTCTTCGTAAGGCATCACCAAGTCAGAAACAAAATTGTTTGTGGCTCTTTCTTACCTCTCATAAAAGTTGTGACATTTTGAGATGTGTTAGTCAATTCAGTTAGTGTAAGTTTCAGAGGTTCACATATAAGTAATCATTTTCAGATTCCCCTCTCGGAAAAGTTTGAAATTTTGACTTTGAAATCTAAACACCACTTCAGGAAATTCTTTGGTCTGCAGATAGGCTTATGTTTAGGTGTGAACTCTGATTAATGGAAAACATTTACAAGAAGGTGATACTGTTGACACAAGGACTTGATATTTTTCATCCAGGTAAGTGGTCAAAAGTAGAGAAAAGGAATCACTCCACTGCCTTGGCTATGAAATGGGTTATCATGAAGGTTTGGTAAAGGCAACCTTGTTGCATGTTTTGGGACAATCTCCCAAAAGAATGTATAATTTGGCTCACATTAACATAGCCATAAAGATATCCTAGTATGATAGTAGACCTGGTAGCACCTGATAAGCCTATTCTAAGCTGGGTATTTGGGAAGCTGACCATGCCTGGACCCTTACTGGGAGAGATCTCCTTGTATCACAGACTGAACAGAGGGAAGGAGGGAGGAAAGGTAGAAAATACGGAATTCTTTAGGAGGAAAGAATTAAAGGAAGTAGACCTAGTAGCAGGAAACATCAGGTCTGGAGATTAGTGAACTTAAATACAGACTTGGGTATTGGAAGGCTCAGAAGCCAGTGTCTGCAGCTTAAGACTCAATCCTACATTCTATCTTTTCTGACCCCCAGATGCTTTAGGCTCATGGAAAACCACTCCAGCATCTCAGAGTTTTTCCTGCAAGGAATATCAGGGTTTCCAGAGCAACAGCAGCTACTCTATGGGCTTTTCCTGTGTATGTATCTTGTCACCTTGACTGGGAATGTGCTCATCATCCTGGCCATTGGCTCTGACCCACATCTCCACACTCCTATGTACTTCTTTTTGGCCAACCTGTCACTTGCTGACATGGGTTTAATTTCCTCCACAGTGACGAAGATGCTGTTTAATGTTCAGACTCAGCACCACACCATCTCCTATACTGGTTGTCTCATCCAGATGTATTTCTTCCTGATGTTTGGTGATCTGGACAGCTTCTTCCTGGCTGTGATGGCCTATGACCGTTATGTGGCCATCTGCCGCCCTCTCCATTATTCCACAATCATGAGTGCCCGATTCTGTGCGCTGATGCTTGCCCTGTGCTGGCTCCTCACCAACGTAGTTGCCCTGACTCACACTCTCCTCATGGCTCGACTGTCCTTCTGTGTTGTTGGAGAAATAGCTCACTTTTTCTGTGACATTACTCCTGTCCTGAAGCTATCGTGCTCTGACACTCATGTCAATGAGCTAATGGTTTTTGCCTTAGGAGGCACAGTACTCATAGTCCCCTTTGTAAGTATTGTCATCTCCTATGTCCACATTGTATTTGCTGTCCTTAGGGTTAGAACCCCTGGTGGGGGTTCAAAGGCTTTTTCTACCTGTAGTTCCCACCTCTGTGTGGTCTGTGTTTTCTATGGGACGCTCTTCAGTGCCTACTTGTGTCCCCCCTCTGTAGTCTCAGTAGAAAAGGACATTGCAGCTGCTGCAATGTATACAGTGGTGACTCCCATGTTGAACCCCTTCATCTACAGCTTAAGGAATAAGGACATGAAAATGGCCCTGAAGAGGCTCCTCTGTAGTAGGAGAATTTTCTCTTCCTAAATATAATGAGAGTAATGTATAATGAAGAGACATGTCTATGTTAAACAAGTTTCTTTTTGGGGTTGGACACATATTAGCCATGAGATTGATGTCTAATTAATTAGCCTCAATGGATTTTAGTCTTCCCTTCTATAAAATAAAGATTATAGAAAATAAGTTATTTATTTATTTCCTTGCTTATTTGTTTATTCTTTTCTCCATCCTGTCTTCTTATTTGAGATAGGGCTTTGATGTACAACCCAGGCTAACTATACATTTGTTGTGTAGCCTGAGTTGGTCTTTAACTCACAATTCTCCTGCTTCAATCTCCTGGGTGCTAGGTTTGCAGTCATTAATATCAACACCCAGTTCAGTTGTCTCTATTTTTTTGTTTGTTTGTTTTTTTCGAGACAGGGTTTCTCTGTGTAGTTTTGCACCTTTTCTGGAACTCACTTTGTAGACCAGGCTGGCCTCAAACTCAAAGAGATCTGCCTGCCTCTGCCTCCCGAGTGCTGGGATTAAAGGCGTGCACCACCACCGCCCGGCCAATTGTCTCTATTTAATGAGAGTATTGGAAGATTGAGTAAAATGAGCTCGGAAATGCATCTGATGCAACAGCAAAGTAGTAGATGCCCAACAACTGGTAGCTATTGGTGAGATGGATGTCACTCTTCATATGTACCACAACCCAGAAGTAATAAACTGTTCTGAGATTCATCTGTTCAACAAGTATTCCAGAGTATTTGCTATGTGCCTAAAGCTAAGTGAAAGTCCCTACTCTAATAATGACATTTCATTCTAGATTATCAGTTCATCACTTGATGCATTTGTCCTTCATAGGAAAAAGTGGAAGTTAAGAGAAAATAAAGGATAGATGTTACATTCCAGGAAGTCCAGAATAAGTAAAAAAAAATCCCATTACTATGAACTCAGCACTTAGATTTCTGTGCTGGCTAAATGACTATTCACAGCTTGCAAAGGTTTCTCCAGGAATGTTGTTAGACTTCTTCACAACACTTCTGCCCATTGCTGATCAGGAATGTTCAGTGTTGAGGCTGGAAAGATGGTTCAGTAGATAGAGCACTTGTTGCACTTGCAGTGGACCTAGGTTCGATTCCCAGGACCTAGGTCAGGCAGCTCACAACCACCTGCAACTCCAGCCCCAGGAGATCCAACACCCTCTTCCAGCCTCCATGGACACATGCATGTATATGTGTATGCTCACACATAGACACACATGTATATAAATAAAAATTTAAAAAGAGAAAAAGAAAAAACACTCCTAAAAAAGTGTTCAACTCTGGCAGCCTTCTAGAGACCACTAGATGAGATTATTAAAATCTCTTTTCTTATTTGATTGCAAATTTGTCTTCAAGTCTAAACCTGAATCAGAATCTTAGCTTTAGAGAGAGAAAATGAGATGTGTAAAGGTGCTTTAGCTTCTCCCCTTCAAGAATCACACAAGTGTTAACATTTTAGAGTAAGTACCATCGAATTGTGATTCTTCTATTTGACTTTACCATTGTCTACCATCTACCTAAACAACCAATCCAGGTAGGTGAGCAGAGTGTGTGTTCACTTTGACTTTACCATTGTCTACCATCTACCTAAACAACCAATCCAGGTAGGTGAGCAGAGTGTGTGTTCACTTTGACTTGACCATTGTCTACCATCTACCTAAACAACCAATCCAGGTAGGTGAGCAGAGTGTGTGTTCACCTTGGCTTGACCATTGTCTACCATCTACCTAAACAACCAATCCAGGTAGGTGAGCAGAGTATGTGTTTACTTTGGCTTCCCCAATATTACTGCAGCAGTAAGGGTATAGGTCAGCTCAGCATATAAAGGACCACCAAGGGATATGGTTGCTTGTCCCCAATCAACTGTCTACAATCTTAGATTCCACCCAGTTAAGCTAGTTACCATTGTACTAAAAATTCTAAATATATTTCTTTCTTGATATATAATCTTTACCTTTGGCTCTAAAGTTTAAACTTCTACCTCTTTAAGGTCACCCATTCCTAATGTGTTGTTGGTACTTCAGTGATTTACACTGAAGTAAGAATTACTGTTAAGTCTTTGCACCTCAGCAGTACAATGGGATTTTCACTGGGATCAGAGGTGAGTGATGAGCAGTCTACTTGTGTATCTTGCCTAGTTAAGGTACCTACTTTTTATTTGCTTAAAACCCACATAGAAAAAGCAGGACATCTTTAACTCGTTACCCCAATTCCTTAAGGTTATTAAACATAATCAAAATTATTCCAGCTATCTAGATTTCTATTCTTCCTTACATATCTGTTTATAAAGCAAAAAATCAAGAACTTCCCTTCAATGCTTCCCTTCATTACTATTACCAGTCTGGTATGCTTCCATATTATGCTCTTTCCATCCTCATATCATGATATTCATCCAGGCACTTATTGTCTGTTACCCAATGTACAATGACCAATCTGTTGCCAAATTATCTGTAGTGGTTACCCAAGTACCTAACCTACTTAATATGGCATCTTGTGTCCTGCATAATAAAACACTTACCTGCTTGTCCAGATTCATATGTGATGCTCTCTTGACTCTCACACAGGTGTGCTTTAGCAACACAAACCCTTTTTAAATTTGCTTGAACTTAGCATGCTATTGTAACAACCCTGGTTCAGTCTATCACTTCCATCTAGATTGTCATTTGTCCCATTGTATGTTAATCCTGCACATCCTTCAAAACTCAATTGAAAGCTTTCTTCCCCATAATGTTTTTGCTGGAACCTAGTCAGCATTTCCTATGTCCTCTCTTGTGCTACATCATGTAATTATGTCATTGAGCTAAGCCTCAGTTTCCTTAATCATAAAATACATGCAATAGTCTGTACTGTATAGGATTGTTAAGAGGATCAAGAGATACACAGATAGGAGGCACTGTTAACACATGGCCTCTCATACAGAATCATGTGAAAAATGACCATTCCATTATTTTTATAGTAAGGCATTTTTGGTCCTCTTTCATATTTCACTCTGTCTCTACATCGCTAGAATGCAAGCTAGAGGTATGTCCTTTTCTTGTTCTATATGAGCAGAGTGAGGCACACTGCCTGCCATAGGGTAGGTATTGCGCTAAATGAATCTATAAAATAAGGAGAGTAACACTCTAACTTTTCATACTTAGTGATAAGTACATTAATTTTATGTATATGTGTGATAACCTTGCTTCGTTTACAGCTTCTTTCTTTCAAATTACATATATACATAAATAACATATATGTGTGTGGAACCAGTTGGGATCAAGTTTGCAGGCAACATGACCCAATTACTGTAGCTTAATCAGGGAAATGATCAGGAGGTTTTCTTTGTCACTGTTCTCAGAACCAAGAAGCCTCAAGTCCTGAAATGGAGTAGCTGAACTCATAACAGAGTCTCCTGGGTTAGAGAAGATACAATAGATTTCTTCTCCTGATCCACTCTCATTAAAACCAATTTCTTAAAATAAGAAGAGCACTAAATTGGAGGTGAAGTAAGGAAATTATATATATTTTAAATGCCCCATTCTTTGAACTTTCTACACTATTGTTGGCATCCTCTAACAGTTCTTATGAACAAACTATTTCCAGGAAATCAGAAGAGTGATTAAATTACTCTAATAATTGTAATTTTCAAATCCAGAGGCAAAATAGATTGGCAACAATAACAATTTTCACTTTTTACACTAAAGAGATGCAAGGAAAATAGAGAATAAGTACACCAGAATGCCATTTAAGTAATCAAATATTTACTGACTATGTGCTCCATGATGCGACCACAATTGGAGTTGTAGTATTGGGAGATATGTGAATACATAAGTTTATTATGAGCATATGAAATGATGTCATTAAGTTGAGATTGCTGCCCTGTTGAAGAGCTTCTTCAGAGCCTCTTTCACATCTTGGTTCCTTATGCTATAAATGAAGGGGTTCAGCAATGGAGTGACCACTGTGTACATTACAGAAGCAGCTATGTCCTTGTCACTGGAAGAGCTGGATGAAGGTATAAGATAAAGTCCAATAATTGCACCGTAATACAGAGATACCACAGAGAGGTGGGAACCACATGTGGACAAGGCTTTGCAGATCCCTTTGGTAGATGAGATTTTCAGGATGGCCGTCCCAATTCGGCCATAAGAGATCAAGATGCATATTAGTGGCAGAGTAATGACTGCCGTGCCCGCTGTGAAAATGACCAGCTCATTGGGGGAGATGTCTGAGCATGAGAGCTGCAGCAAGGCATTGAGGTCACAGAAGAAATGAGGAATGGTGTTGTTGGCACAGAAGGATAGCCGGGCCAGTAGGAGGGTGTGAGAGAGAGCACTAACACAGGACAGGATCCAGGATATAGCTACCAGTGAGATACACAGCTCTTCCCTCATGATGGTGGTGTAGTGGAGGGGATGGCAGATGGCCACATACCGATCATATGCCATTGAAGTGAGAAGAAAATTGTCCAAATCAGTGAATAATATAAAAAATACATCTGTGCTATACAATCTGCATAGGGAATGGATGGATCCTGAGTTTGCATGTTCCTTAGCATCTTGGGTACAGTGACAGATGAGAAAGAGATGTCTGTGAATGCCAGGTTACTGAGGAAGAAGTACATGGGGGTGTGGAGGCGAGAGTCCAGCCTGATGAGCAGGATGATGAGCAGGTTCCCTAGCACTGTGGTCAGGTACATGGCCAGGAATAGGGCATAGTACGGGCCTTGATCCTCTGGCCGGATGGGGAGCCCCAAGAGGATGAACTCAGACACAGTGCTCTGGTTCTCCCTCCTCATGTTATTCTTCTCTTTGCTGTGAACAGAAAGATATTGAAGAATGAGGGAACAAACAGGCATTGATTTACAGCAGGGAAGTAAAAATATGATTCCTTTTTATGGGTGAATATTAGTATTAGTATTAGTCATTTAAAGTGGGTTGCATTTTATGCTGGTATTAGTCATTTAAAGTGGGTTGCACATGAAATGAGAGAATTTGCCAACAAAGAAGAGTTTAATAAAGTGGCATCATTGGCATTCATCAGGATCTGGGACAAGGCAAATGGGACCATGTGATGACTTTCAACTACACAATCAGGAAGAGCCTCCACTGTTTTAGGAGATGACTTTGCACCTTCAAATTGCAGTGTGAACTTTTGAAATGTGACTTAATTGATATTAATGGTTAAAGTGTAAGGTGGAAATTTCAGTCTTCAGTTACAAAGACTTAACAAAATTGGCTCAAAAATAAATTTCTGGGGATGTATCACATTGATAAACCACTCGTTCTGCATGCATGAGGACCTGGGTTCAAACCCAGCACTGCAAAAACAGACATCCACTGCAAAAAAATAAACTTGGTGGGAAAACAAACTTATCTGTTTATTATGATATTAAGTGGAAATGTTGTTGATAATTATACATTTATTGACAGTTATCACACTTATCAGGACTTTTTAGATAGTTTTCTGATCTCCTCCTGATTCAATGATCTCTCTTGATGCCATGAAAATACATAATCCAATATAGAAAGAGAGTTTTGTTTGTTTGCTGTTCTCTTCTGTCCTTTGTAGCTTTCTTATTTAGGATTCCAGCATCTAGACCTATGAGTTCTACTGAGTAGCCCTGTCAGAACTACAGGGTCCCTAGTCATTAGTATCAGGTATCTAAAAATTCTGATTGTGATCTTCCCCTAGAAATACCCTAAAGCATAAGTTACAAATGAGGCAAGAATGTAGGAAAGAGAGTCTTGATTTTTTCAAAGTTCATTTTAAGCCCAAATCAATGTGTGTGCCTACTACACATGTGCAGAGTGAGCGAGCTGAGCTGTCAGGGCTTTGCTGTAGTTCTCAATCACAGCAAAAGTAGAAGAGCGTGTGAGCTTAGAGGTCTCTGACAGTTACTGTTCTCCTTTCTCCCGTACTCCCATCCCACATCAGCACACCATGTCCCTTTGGCCCTTACCAAAAAGTAGCCAAACAACATTAGTGGGAATCCTGAGTGGACAGGAAGGCAAGACCACCCACCCCAGGCCCTCAGGCTGTCACTGTTCACCAGTGTTTTGAGGCTGTGTGGTGCTGGGGTCTGAAGCATGAAGCGCTGTGGCTGAGTGCAGCATGGTGTGTCGAGACTGCATCACAGAGGAAAAGACAATAAGAAGAATGTACACAGGATTGGCTACAGTTTATCACAGCAGTGTGATGTGTACACAACTGTTAAAATTTGTGGAGGGGTCATTTTTAGTTTTTCACTATCATTTTTAATTCACTTACAAAAGCAGGTTTCCTTATGACATTTTCATTACAGTCCATTTTGACTGACTTCTCACATCCTCCCTGTCTCCTGGCTCCTTATACCTGACTAAACCATTCCATTCCCAGTATTATTCCCCTTCCACTTTCCTAAAAATTAATAAATATTTAAACAAGTATTTAAAGTATAAAAGAACACGTAGTTGATTGCTTATGATCACTATTTTATTCTATCTTTAAAAAATATCATTTTCCAGAATATGATCAAAATATATTGTATGAAATTCTCCAAGAATAAGTAAAAACAGAAGAATCATTTGCCACTTTTCTCTGTAAGTGTTTTTTATTTTTATTACCTAAAAACAATTTCTTCATTCTAAAAAAAAAATTGCTAAAGCACTTTTATGGGTAGGATTCCTAAAGGTAAGAAGTCTTTCTAGTGACTGGCTGTTCTGCTTCTCTGATCTTTCAGCTTTCACCCTGATATCTGGCTCTAGGTTTTTATTGTTAAGACCAATTAGAGTTCATGCTACATCAAATTACCAATGGATTCTTACAAGAAGCTGGGAAATGAGGACTCTGTTTAGTAAGTTGAGTATATATTTGGAGAAATATACTTTGACCACCATCTAAAATGAAATCTAAAATGAAGAGAAAGTTTATCTTAGACTGGTTATTCACTGTCTACTCTAAATAAGCACACATCATTATACCTAAAAATGTGAATTGTAAACGAATTTCTAAACAGTCTTAGTAAATAAGAAACACAGAGCCAAATACAGGGGTAATAACCAAAGAGATCAGAGAATTAGCAAAGAGCCACTGACTAGCCTTAACTTACCACCAAGCCATAGTTTCCCACACGAGAGACCTTCTTCCTGCCTAACCTGTGTTTTTTTTCTTTCCTGTTCTGCCTTCTCATTGGCTCTAAGCCCAGCCACATGACTTCCTCGTCACTGCCTGTCTATACAGACCTCCAGGTCTCTATGGTTGGTACTGGGATTAAAGGCTCATGTCACCACACTTGGCTGTGTCCTTGACCAACAGAGACTCTGCCTGCCATGTGATCAGATGAAGGGTGTGGACTACCACCGCCTGACTTCTGTTCCTGGCTCGCTATGACCTCTGATCTCCAGGCAAAATGTATTTATTAACATACAAATAAAATCACATTTCAGCACAATTAAAATATCACCACAGTGAATGATGATATCAGATCCCCAGATGGGATTTCGGGGTATGCTGCTAGTCTGTGTAGTCAACTATCTCAGTCTCTCTTCTTCAATTCCTAAACCTTTGGGGCAAAATACAAAGGAGTTATTGACCAGTGAGGATTGCTACATTGCTAGGAACTAGGAATAAAAAGCAACTTCATCAAGGGCACAGAGAATTGCTGAGCACCTAGACAGATAGACAGACAGACAGACAGACAGACACACACACACACACACACACACACATACACACACACACACACACACACACACACACACACATACACACACACCCCTCCACTACAGCCCTGTTCTGAAATTCATGCTCAGACTACCCAGCTCTCAGGAACTTCTTAGCTCATCTCTGGGAGATCCAGTGCATCCTCATGGTCTAAACCCCTCATTGACAGCAAAGAGAAAAGTCACGAACCTGTATCTTAATCTTCCAAATTCAGGAACACAGGTGTGAAGACTCCAGTCTGTACTGAAGAGAAAAGACCCAATGGGATAGGGAACCAAGCTTTCAGCTAGAGAAAGCCATTGAAGATGTATTGACTCCCCCCAGGACAGATGCCCTAGGGCAGCCATCCCTAAAGTTTGATAAGTACCCAGGGAACTTATTAGCTAGTCTACCTCCGCAGATATTTAATCATGAGATTTGAGATTGGGTCCTTCTCAGGCACATGTTTCTAAGGGCAGACTTTGAGAAAACACTGTCCTTAGGAAGAATGCCAGCTTGCCTGTGAATGTGAACCCAAGGGGAGGTGGGGAGACCCTCTCAGCCAGTCAGATTTCCCATGGCTAGGTCATACTTAGGGAATTTTTTTCCAAAATGGAAATTTGTTGCTTAGAAAGTTAATTTCCTTTTATACCAAAAATCTAGATAATATAGACATTGGAACAACCTTTCCAATGTTGATTCACTAATCCTGCTAAATATTTTTTATTAATAAGCAAATATGTTTATACAAGTGGAGTTTATTTTATAGCTCTGTCTTTTATAATAATTTAATGTGTTTATGTTTATATATCCATGTCTCTATATATCATTACATTTAAAAGCTAAAAATGGTAAAACTCCAGTCTGATACTCTCACGTATTTCAGGAGATAAAGTGGAATTCATATGTCCTGGAGACTGTAGAAATGGTTTTGGTTGCAAACCCTTTATGCTGTTGTAAAGAATGAGTGTGAAAGAATATTATGGAGTGGGGATCAGCAGACAGTTTTCCAGTGTTAACAGAAAGGTAGTAACTATTTTAGGCCTTGTGAGCCAGATGCTTGTCATGAAACTACCCCAGTTCTATTACTGTAACTTGCTGTCAGTCATTGAAATCACGTGAGTGAGTACATCTGTGTTCCAATAAGCTTATGGAGAAAGGGTGTTCTTTCCACTCATCAATAGCCAGGGTTAATCATGCCTCCATTCTTGCTCATTATGGATTAATTTGGTATTTTCTAAAACTTCTTTAAGGGGATTATAACAAATAAATTCTTTTTCAACTGACTCATTTTATATGTTTTTCCATGATACTGTATGTATTATTAATTTTTTTACTTTTATCACTAATTAAAAAAGCATGGGTATATTAAAAATTATTGTTGAAACTAAAAAAAGTTAAAGTATTAATTTATTTATCTCTTTTTGAATTAACCAAAGACTCAGCATGAAACTTTCTTAGAGACTGTATGAGGCCTTAAAATCACCTGTTTTGCTAACTGCCTGAATAATGCTACTTTAATATCTCTAAAATAATCAGCATTTTTAAAATTAGAGATGGCTCTGCAAGTAAAAGACCTTGAAATGCAAGTCTGATGGTCTGAGTTCAATCCCCAGATTCTATGATGAGTATGGAGACAACTCACTAGAGTAATCCTCTCCACAAGTCACCATGGCAGGTGCACACCTGGACACACACACATCAGTCTACCAATCAATCTAGAATAAAAATGTATCATGTTGAGTTTTAATAAATATGTAAATCACTAGGTTTTTATGAAATTTTGAAACATAACTTGATTTGTTGATCCCTTCCTCACCTTAAGTATCCTCTACCCATGCTTTGTACCTGTCTATCACAATATCTTCCTTTATATTTTCATGTCATGTATTTTATTACTCTCCTACTTTCCTCAAAACTTCCTTAAAACTTCTTTTCCTTACCTTGTGGCCCCCTTTCTAGTTTATTACCCATAACCAGACTCATACCTATATACGTGCATGCACACGTGCACACACACACACCCGAGAGAGAGAGAGAGAGAGAGAGAGAGAGAGAGAGAGAGAGAGAGAGAGAGAGAGAGAGAAAGAGAGAGCTAGGATCCACATGGGAGAGAACATAAAAATTTGTCTTTGTGAATCTGGAATATTTCCACACTTCTCCATTTTCATCAAGTTTCATAATTTCCTTTCTGTGGGTGAATATAATTTCATTATTGTTAATCTGCTGGTATACATCTAGGGTATTCTACTTCTTTGTTATTGTAACTTGAGTAGCAATAAAGATGGGTATGCAAATATCTGTGTGGCAGGACTTTTGGGTATACATCCAGGGTAGTATATCTGTGCCATAAGTAGTCTTTTGAATTTTTTGAAACTTCCAGCAGCAGTGAATGAAGGTTCTTCTTTCCACACATCCTTGCTGTTGTACCCAGATCGTGACCCCCAGAGAGACCACCAAAGACAAGCATGCCAGAATGCAAAAGCAAGGTTTAATTTGGGATATCCAAAAGCATATCCAAAAGCAATACAAGCCTAGGCAGGGACTTCGTCCAATACATCCAACACAGTGGAGGCTGGAGGAAGTGCCCACCTCTCTGCAAGCTCAGTTTTTAAAGGCAAAAGCCACAAGGTTACATCATTTAGGGGTGCTAGTACGGGTACAATTCTGATTGGCTCACTTTTAGGGGCTTTCTAGAAATCATGGCTTAATCTTACTTCTAAGGGGGTGGTTGCTCACCACAATTTCTCATTGGCTGCCCTCAGGTGGGGACATTTCTGTGGTCAGTTACCCTGGCAACCAGAGAGAGGACATTCCATAGTCTGGCAGTCATTACCTTGTGACTCTGTACTTTTACACTTCCTGGTTTCTGGAATCTGGACTGACTAGTTTCAGTAACTCATGGCCTATTTCTAAAAGGAGAAATCTTAGGCCTTAGTTTTAGGGTGAAAGCATTTTGGTCTTATTTCTAAGATGGCTCATTTTGGTCACATACTTGCCAGCATTTGTAATTAGTTTTCTTCATAACAATCATTAGGGAAATTTGCATTTCCCTCTCAAAGGATGTTGGACACTTAAAGAAAAAAAAAAAACATTTATTGACCATTTGTGTGTATTCTTTTGAGAAATGTGTGTTTTACTCAGCAATCGTTTTGGTTTTGTGCTTTTTCATTTTTGCAATTCTTCATGTATTCTAAATGTTAAGTCCTGTCTGAAGTATAGCTGGCATAAGTATAGCTTGCTCCTCAAAGTTGAAGAAATAAAAATTAAAGTTAGCTTCAATTTGCTGATCAAAAGTTTTTTTTTTTTATAAAAAGGCAATCCAGTAATTGCTAGAGATATGGGAAGTGTTTTGAAGGAGGTGTGATAATACATGCCATGTTGGAAAAGTGAGTTTCACAACATGATAACCTTTACATAGTCTAAGAAAGCCCAAAGAGATCAAACAAAAATAATTGATAAGAAGCTAAAAATACCAAAAACTATGATTTGATTAGTGAACATGGCATCCACATATTGAAATATCAGTGTACCCCATATATGTGTGGTAATTATTTATTAATAAAAATGAAAATGAAACAATTAACATTTATTTATACAATGTAATATTGCTAATGGAATTTTGATTGATGATTTACACCTAAGATATTACTATCTGTCTAAGAGCTTGAAGACAAAAAAGGGTTTTGAAACATTCAAATATAAAGTAAAATGTGGCAAGCCACAAGAATATATTATAGAGATTCAGCTGTGTATTAAAGCTATACTTTGACTGCCAAGGGTTTGTCAAAAGGCAAGCCATTTATTATGAATATTTGGTGCTATCCTGCTCTTAATATTTCAGCTGTCTTCTACTATGAAATTCTTGCGTGCCCAAATATTTTCAGACCTGCCCTACTTCTAGGTAACTAATTCCCCCACTGAGCCTAGGAGACAAGCTGGCTGGAGACACATAGCTTTGCTTCTTGTACAAATGAAGCTTAGATCATCTCCCTGCCTTGGGGCCTAGGGGCTCTCCAGAGCAACTGACTGAGAACAAAAGAGGTTTTTACATATCAAGGTAGAAGGTAGAACAACATTCCTGAGGAGGCAGAGAACCACGTGGTCAGCTAAAGAAAGGGCAGACATTTTCTGTAGAGCAGGCATAATGGCATGACAAGAGTGAAGAGAGGAGGACCGAGATTCCATAGAGGGTGAGCAGATCTTGGGTAGAGTTTTCTGAGAGCCAGGAGTAGAGAGTGGTAGAGATGGAAAACAAGGAAACAGAGGATGAATATGAGGTTAGAAGCATAAGAGCTTAGTTGTTAGCAGGACTGAGAGGGAACTGGACAGAACTGAAGCTATGTAGACAGGATTTCATCCCAGAGAAATAAAGTAGACAGACAAAGAACTTGGTGTATCTAGATTTATTATTGTCCTGAATGTCTGACGGAGCTGTAGCTATGTAGATAGAATTTTGTCTTAGAGGAATAAAGTTAACAGACATAAAAGCAAAATATATGTAGATTTTCCCCTCAGATATCCCATGTCAGACGTAGCGAGATTCCCCATGAAAAGAATGGTAAGCAGCACTGGTGGCTGCGCTAGTAACTGGCAGAAAGGTCACAGTCATGACAGAACCCCATTACTTAGTAGCGGAGAGCTTTATTAGGGGGAAGGGGGGGCAGAAACAAAAGGACCAGGCCTGGGAAAGAGCACCTGCAGAGGGCAAAGAGAAAGATGTGGGGGAGAGAGAGCAGAGAGAGAGAGTGGGTGAAGGGTTCACAACACGCCCCAAGGTTGGGCATGTTTGTACATGCCTGGCGGACACATCCGCACGGCAGACACATCCGCCCAGCTAGTTCCAGGTCAGGAAAGGCATTTCCAGTCCAAGGCATCTCGTAACCAGGCAACGGATCCAGACACATCCGCCTGGCCAAATAGGTCAAGATAGCCATTTCCGGGTCAAGGTGTCTCCGTAGCCATGCAAGCATGTGGTGTGTCTACATCATCTACGTCCACCTGGACACGCCCCCCTCATAAAAAGCCGCCATAACTCTGACCTAACTCTCTTCCTCACACGTGTTTTCGCCCGTGCGGGCACTCACTCCCCTCTGTCCTCCCAATAAACTCTATCAGCAGATTCTGTCGTGTTTCGTGACGTTTTCTTGCAGAGTAACAGCGAAAATACTAACAGTGGGGTCTGTGTCTGGTCTTTTTAAGGCACAGATTGTGACCAGGCCATGCGTACATGATCACCAGTGTACACTGATGATGTAAGACGCAAGACCCTTTGCTTAACTCCATGAACTGCGCATGTGCAGTCATGTAGCTGGAGTGAGGGCAGAATTCTAACATTCCAGACTTTTAAGCAAGTGAAGAGGAATAGGGGTGTTGTTTCTCTCAGAAAAACTGCTTCCAGTTGACTTGGTGGGTGTCTTAGGGGGTAGGCATCCTGGGATGGTGGGCTGTCCTGCTACCTCAGAGCCATTCATCCCTCTTGGCTTGGCACTCTGGCCGCTTTTGTGTCTGACAGGATGCTGGTGAGACAGAGAAAACTTAAGAAAAAGAATCATTATTATTTTTATTTTCTTTGGAGTGTTCTGAGACCAGGGGAGTTTGTGTTTGAAGTAGATCTGACCTGTACAGATGAACTTAAGCTGGTTTCTGGAGCTTGGGGAAAATTTAAAACATGTTAAGAAGCAGCCATGAGAAAATTAGTGACCATGGTAGTGTTTAGTACTCTGCTTAATTTTTACCTGAGATAAGCTTTATTAGAGGTAGATTATTTAAGGCACATGTTTCCTTTATTAGTTTAGCATTCAGGAGACACAGGTGATCAATTGTTGAGAGCATTTAACAATAATAGATGGTTATATTAAAGTCTGTTTTGGTAGAGCCCAGACACTTTTGGGTCTTGGGGTGTAAATACCTTTTAACTGTTACAGTTTCTTACTTGATGATCCCTGAACTTCAGCTCTGTGGTGGCCTTGTAACCATAGCTGAGCAGTTAATTAGAAGAGGGAACTGGGAAGAGAAAAACTTGTGGGGTGAGAACTCATTTTTTGGAATTAGGGACAAGGCAGAGATCAGGGCCCTGTCTGTGTGCGTGAGGAGGAGAAGCCCTGCTGACAGGTCTGGAGTGAGGCACACGGAGGGAGCAATAAAATGAAGGCTCCTGTCTTAGCTGGAAAATCTTTTCCCATTAAGTAACCCTGAAAGTACAATTAAGTCTGCTGAGGTGGGTAAGGCTGTCCTCCCCACCCCAACAATAGGGAAACAAGGAGAGGTGGGTGTAAGGATTCTGTCCTTAATTATGTCATCAGCCTTCGATGGCATCCCAGCCTAAAGAGTGGGTGGGCCCTCTGTGTGTCCCTCTCTTTCCTTTCCACTCCTTCCTTCCATCTGGACATCCTTCTTCTCTTTCCTCTCTCTCTCTCTCTCTCTCTCTCTCTCTCTCTCTCTTTCTCTCTCTCTCCCTCTCTCTCTCCCCCAATAAAGCTCTAAAAAGGTAACTATGGCTCGTAACTCCAGCACTCTCCTCCGCCGGCATGGCCACTGCAGGCGGCGGCCAGCCACAAGGAGCAGCGCCACAGCTTAACCAATATTGGTGCTGTTCAGACTCGGATACACCACCAAGCACCGAGGACCTACTGTGACCACTGCTGCCTCCTCCCCCATCCAGCGAGACCGCGAGACCACAGGTGCACACCTGCGCTAGCCGCCTCTGCTGGACCCCTACACAGCTTCCACTACTGCTACCGCCATGATTCTTCACAGTGAGTCTGCTGTTCTCACAGTTGTAGTCTGAGCTATATTCTTTGTGACAGACACCCCGGGGGTTGTCCTCGGGCTGTGCTGGCAACGGCAGACACATTTTCGCTCCTGACGAGGGGGTCAATGCTGTCTCGAGTCTACCGGGTGGACCAACTGCAGTGCAGCCGCAGCCCTTCCCATCCCTTGACGTAGAGGACGGGAACTTGGGCTGATTCATGGATCTCTCTCCACTCTTCGGGGACGCCCAAGATTGGAGTCTGATCCCGGTTTGTTATTTTAAGTTTTTATTTTTGTCTCTGCTATAGCCATGAGACAAAGGGGCAGATGGGGCAGGCATCGGTAAACCTGGCCACATAACAGCGTCTCGGGAACTTCTGCCAGTGAACAGGCAAATAAGAGTTACTTTATCTCCAAGCTTTCTGCTAAAGTTCTAAACCCTTCTCCTTCCCCACTTCTGCATCTCCACGTGCAACCTTTTCTGTCTGACTTCCGCCGGCGGTGGGCGGGCTCAAATGGGACTTGGGCGGTTTCTACGACTCACCCTAACTCACCTTAACTCCACCCACTCATTACAAGCTTTTCTCTTCCCAGTTCCCTGTTGTAACTCACTGTTCAGCTAATAGTACAGGACCACCACAGAACCGGACTCTAGATACCAACATCTTGTCAAACAGAATGTTCCCAGCAACAGCCAAGAGGGATACATATCTCCAGAGCAAATGGATGACAGACAGCATCCCACAACGCCTGTCTACCTCAGAAAACTCCACTTCTCCATTCCCCCCAGAGCCAACCGACATCCAATTGTCAGCTGGAAGCAGTTTTTGAGAGGAACTACGCCCCTAGTCCCATCTACCTGCTTTTTTTTTTATAATAAGCAAAAGTCTGGGATGTAAGGATTCAGTCCTTAATTACGTCATCAGCCTTCGACAGTGTCCAGCCTAAAAAGCAGGTGAGCCCTCTGTGCATCCCTCTCTTTCCTTTCTGCTCCTTCCTTCCGTCTGGACCTCCTCCTCTTCTCTCTCTCTCTCTCTCTCTCTCTCTCTCTCCCCTCTCTCTCTCTCCCTCTCCCCCCAATAAAGCTCTAAAAAGATAACTATGGCTAGTGACTCTCCTCCAGCACTCTACTCCTGGCGGCCAGCCAGGAGCAGTGCCGTTTACCTAACAGTGGGACTCCAAAACTCCCAGGACTGGGTTAGTAGCTCCAATGTCCAGAAGGAAAGAAATGGATCACTTCCATGCTGCATTCTGGGTTCTCTGCAAGCAAGCCTGTGGCCAAGCCTGGGTCTGCTGGAAGTCTTAGCTTGATGCTCCCTTGCCTCTTGGTGCCTGAGTGCAGTCAGATGACCAGTTGTCTTTCCAGGTGGCACTTTGAACAAGGCTCAATTGATGGCCTGGCAGGGCATGCACTAGCCTGTATGGCCTTCCTCCCCCCACCCCACACTTAAAACAGGGACCTGGCAGCTTTCAGGAGCCAGTTTGACAGCATGTGCCAGCACTTGGCAATTCTGTTCTCGGGCTTTTTCATCTCTCCCCTCATATACCTTAAATGACACAGCTGACACTTCTGCCTGTGGGGTCAGGAGCCTTGTTCTCCAGACGCTTAAGTTTTAGCCCTTATGTCAGGGAGCTCTGGGAGACAAGAGACAGATTTTGTTCAATGTCTTGAATTATTTTTTTGATGTCTTCTGGCTTGAGGACAGCTTTAGGAAGACCCGCCAGGAGGCAGGGTGTGAACCGATCTCTGGCTAAAGAGCCATCCCGATTACTGTGATCCCCATGTGGGTCCTGATCATAAAATTATTTGCATGCATCCTAGCCTGCTTTCAGAACCCTCTGTGCTTCTCAGGGCAGCTTGAGAATGAGTGGGAGGAGTTAAGGTGAGTTAAGGTGAAAGCCAGGGTTGGGCAGAAGCAGCCTGATACTGGAGAGCCCGCCCAATACTGGAGAGTGGAGAGCGGAGCACAGAGTGGAGAACAGATAAGATAAGGTTCTTTAGAGTCAGAGAGTCCTTAAGTTTAGGAATGCATGTGGTCAGGAGAAAGAGAGTCAGAAAGGGAGAGGGTCTTTAGAGCTTTAGAGCTTGGGTAAAAGCATGAGGATAAGGTAATTCTTTTCATTTTCCTGTTTGCTGCAGAAGTTAGATAATTCCCGTGAAGCCATTATGTGGCCAATTTTACTGGTATCTGGGGACACTTAAGGCATTTGTCAGTGGAGGAATGGAACCACAAGAAGCCCCTTTGTCCCATGGCTGCAGTGCCGAGAGAGAAAAATAAAAAATTAAAATAAAGAAACAGAGCTGGGCAGTGGTAGCGCATGCCTTTAATTCCAGCACTCGGGAGGCAGAGCCAGGTGGATCTCTGTGAGTTCGAGGCCAGCCTGGTCTACAGTTCGAGATCCAGGACAGGCACCAAAACTACACAGAGAAACCCTGCCTTGAAAAACAAAACAAAACAAAACAAAATCTCATTAGCTTATTTATCTGTGGGTGCTCATAGATTCCCAGAGATATGATGGCTAATATGGTAATCAAAATAAAGAAACAGGATCAGACTCCAGTTCCAGGAGTCTCTAAGGTTGGAGAAGGATCTATGAATCAGCACAGGTTACCCCCACTTCATCAAGAGAGGAGTAAGGGCTGGAAGCATATGCAGCACAAGGACCCCCGGGGGTCAGACAGTGTTGACCTCGTTGTCAAGAGAGAAAATGAGTCAGTGCCGACACAGCCCAAGGACCTCCTAGGGGTCTGGCTTGAGGAATATATCTCAGGCTACAATTGTGGGAAATAGTGGGGGTCGGAAAGGGGAAAAAAATCACTAATCTGGTTGGTGGGTGTGGTGTGCAGGTCTGGCAGCTGGGCAAATGAAAAAGCAGAGCAGGCAGTCTCAGGTCCTCAGTGTAGGTTTCTGACAACACTCAGCCCCGGACACAGAGCAGGCAGAATGTCCTATCCGAGTCATGGCACCAATGAAAGGAATAAGTGGCACTGGTGGCAGCGCCGGTTACCAGCAGAAAGGTCACGGTCATGCCAGAACCCCGTTACTTAGTAGCGGAGAGCTTTATTGGGAGGAAGGGAGGGGGCAGGGACAAAAGGTCCAGGCCTGGGAAAGAGTGGAGGCAGCAAGAAAGATGGGGAAGGAGAAAGCAGAGAGAGAGGGTGGGGTCTGTGTCTGACCTTTTTAAGGCACAGATTGTGACCATGTCAAGCGTATGTGATCACCAGCGCACACTGATGATATAAGACACAAGACCCTTTGCTTAACTCCATGAACTGCGTATGTGCAATCATGTAGCTGGAGTGAGAGCAGAATTCTAACACCCTATCGGATGGGACTTACCCCCTTTGAAATCATGTATGGGAACCCCCCACCTAGGATACCAAGCTTGCAGACAGAGCTGGTTGCCTCCCTCAATGACCAGGATGTGGGATGCAATCCAGAGGCTCCAACTCACCCATCAAGATGTCTGGCCTAAACTTCAGGCTATTTATGAGGCTGCCTCTACACTGATTTCCCACAGGTTCAGACAAGGAGATTGGGTCCTGATCCATAGACACCAACCCAGGACCTTGGAGTCAAGATGGAAAGGGCCCTATGTTGTCATCCTGACCACACCCACCACTCTCAAAGTGGATGGCATTGGGGTCCACTACTCCCACATGACTGGCAGACCCATTCGCCCTATCCAGAGGAATACCGGGGCAAGACCTGGGAGGTGTCCAAACACCCTTCCAACCCGCTGAAGCTCAAGCTCCATCGCCAAAAGAAGTAAAACCTATACTGCTCCTTCTGTTGCTGCTCCTGACAGCCCCCTGTGGAACAAGTCATCTTGGCAACCCATATGTACCCTGGAACCAGAACTGACTTATTGTCAACACAGAAACCAGACACATAGCGAACTCCACCTCCTCCACAATGGACCCGAGGGATGCCTGGTTCCCTGATCTATATGTATATCTCTGTAATCTGGAAGGAGGAACATGGGATAGGGCAAATGTGATCAGACAGCCACTGGCAGAGTACAGATGTGACACCCTACAGGCCAGAATGTGGACTCAGGGATTTGATTACTATGTACATCCAGCTCACTCCAGGGATAAACAGCAGGTGCATAAATGTGCTAGCTGGGATTGTGTGTCAACTGGAAACATATGGTAGGATCCCCTTAAAAAAGGAGATTTGATCATAGTGAAACAAATACCACAGAAGAGACTTGAATGATAAAGACCTCTACCCTAAATAGCCTGGGGCCACCTTAGGGGGGACATTGTAATTTTATGGTCATATCATTTACTGATCAGGGGAAGAAGGCAGATTGGACAACTGGTAGGACATCAGGGTTATGGTTGTATCATACTGGTTTGGACCCAGGACTCATTTTTACCATCTGGCACTCCCTATCCCTAGTCAAAATTGCAATAGGGTCCAACACAGTACTCAACCCTCCCCAGACAATGCCTAGGGAACCCAGCCCTACTATTGAGTCCAACCACACCACCACTGAGAACCCCTCGAAGGGTACCCCTTCCCCATCCAGCCCAGTAGACAGGGACCCACTATTCTCCCTGCTTCAAAAGTCCTATCTGCTCCTTAACACTACCAGGCCCAATTTGACAGCTTCCTGTTGGCTCTGCTATGATACCCAACCACCGTTTTATGAGG
>CABHPH010156534.1:10402-30656 GCA_902168325.1 Peromyscus nudipes
GAGTGAGTACATACCATGTTTGTCTTTCTGGGTCTGGGTTACCTCATACAGGATGATTCTTTCTAGTTCCATCCATTCAGAGGCTTCTTATTTATTTATTTATTTATTTATTTATTTATTTATTTATTTATTTATTTATTTATTTATTTATTTATTTATTATTGAGAGATTTTCTATTCATTTTACATACCAACCACAGATTCCCCTGTCCTCCCTTCTACTGCCCCCCAACCCACACCCCATTCCCACCTCCTCCAAGGCAAGGTCTCCCATGGGGGGTCAGCAGAGCCTGGTACATTCAGTTGAGGCAGGTCCAAGCCCCTCCTCCCTGCATCAAGGCTGTGCAAAGTGTCTCACCATAGGCACTTAGGCTCTAAAACACTGGCTCATGCACTAGGGACAGGTCCCGATTCCACTGCCTGGGGGCCCCCTAAACAGTTCAAGCTAAACAACTGTCTCACTTATCCAGAGGACCTAGTCCAGTACCATGGGGGCTCCTCAGCTATTGTTCCACAGTTCATGTATTTCCACTAGTTTGGCTAGTTGTCTCTGTACTTTACCAATCATGGTCTCGATAACTCTTGCTCATAGATCTCTCCTCACTCTCATCAATTGGGAATTCTAACAGTTGGAGCAGGGCTGTCTCTGACTCCTTTACCATCCTTTGGGATCCTATTCCTCCTACTGGGTAGCCTTGTCCAGCCTTAATACAAAGGGATGTAGTGAGTCTTTCCTACAACTTTATATGCCATGTTTTGTCAACATCCATGGGAGGCCTGCCCTTTGTCTGAATTGAAATGGAAAAAGAGTGGGTGGGAGTGAAGGGGCACAGAGAAGGTGGGAGGGAGGGAATTGGAGGACATGAGGGGAGAGAAACTTCAGTTGGGATATAAGACAAACAAACAAACAAATAAACCACATAAGGAAAGAAGAAAAGAAATGAAACATTACCCCTCTTTTTCTTGGAGCAATTAGTCCATGTGATTTGTGAGAGAGCTACGGGGGATCAATAGACACACACACACATGTGTAATCAATAGATAATCAATAGATGACACATGCAGGGATTTCTGAGACACAAGTGAGAATGACTGAAGAACAAGAGAAGAGTTTATGGTAAGAAAATACAGTTCATAATATAGAAGTGCTGGGATGGCAACATTTGAATTAACTCATAACTAATGTGCTTTGGAGGAGATAGTCAATAGTTATATAGATGTATTCACATTCTCTGACTTTAGGGAATTGCTGAATGCTGAAGTACTAAAGTGTTTTTTTTAATTACTTTACTTTTGAGAGTATAGTATATTTACATCATTTTCCCTATCCTCCCTCCAAACCTTCCCAAAGAACTCTCCATGCTCTCTTTCAAATTCATAACCTCTTCTTTTGCTATTTATCATTGGCATATATTATTCCTTAAATATTTAAATACAACCTGTTCAGTCTGTATAATTTACTTAAATTTATGTTGCCAATGCTGGAGATTTCTAGAAGAATTTTCTAAGTGGGAAAGTTGTAAAGGCATAACTGAATTGAGAGAAGAGAAGATATCTAAGGACATGTTCTCTAAAATAAACTTGAAAGATGATGGAGTTTATCTTATTTTACTTTTGTAATGCAGTAGTCATCTATTTATTTCACTTTGACACTACCAGATGGAAGCATGTTCCCTGCAGATACCTTATGCAAGAGAACACACCTGCAATTAACACTGGTAAAGTATAACACAGAACACACACCTGACACACTTGATGCCTTCGAACTTCTGACACTACTGTACTTTGCAGCTGCTGTAGCTCTGCATTTCAGGCTTTGTTAGCTGCTGATCAACTTTATGGGTTAAGCATCTTTTTATACCCACATATGATTACTCTTGTGACTGTCTGAGAAAAGAATATTATGACACACGGTGTATGCTGACAAGAGTAATTAAAAAAATTAAAGTAGTCACTTTCTTTTACAATGAATAGCACAAACCAGCCACAGTTATTGTACATATGTATATGTATGCACATATATGTATATGTACTACAAATATTACTCACACATATACTGAATATTTCCAGCACCCTAATGTACAGGTATGTCTATATGTGCAAAATTTTCAACATATTTTAGATTCTATATAATGTATGATAATAGTCAACTACATAGTAGTAGAGATCTTATTGTTGGCCAAAGTTTTCTTTTGTTCTCATGTTTTCTTTTCAGTATTCATATAATATCCTATTTTCTTTCTCAAATTAGAAATTAAATTTATATGGAAGGTGCTTTATTTCAGGAGATGATTAGGTGAAAGACACTTAACTAAACCAAAACTTAACTACAATAAACATTGGGATCTGGGTTGGTGGATTGTAAAATATCATTTTTTGTTGAGTGACCTGACCCAAAAATATATCTTTCATGTTTTTTCATGACAAAAGGCATAATTGTAACAGGTAGCATGGTAGTCATCTAAGTTAGGTGACTATTCTCATAGATTGGAAATCTTTCTTCTTTGGTAATTAAATTTTAAAATACAGTTCCTAGGATTAAGCGGAAAAAAGCCTCATCTTCTAAAATTATATATAGACATTTGAAAATAATCATATCTGGGGGACAGAGAAAATTTTATTATTATATGTTTCCTAAAATAAATTCTTTAAAATGCACTATTCATTGAGGCGTGGAGACTTTATCTAAAGACAACTCAGAGAACATCAAGGTTCTCTCTGTCACCATCAAATATATTGTGGGCAAGTAAATAAGATAAAGCCTTTGCATAACCTCCTGTATTTTTTTCCTACAACCATAGCTGCAATTTTCAGTGAGTGCATCTTTAAATAACACTAGACTTGGGTAACTACAGAGGCTGCAGCCTATCACCTGAGCTGAACATTAGGATGTGGAAGACATGTTTATGTTAAATCACTCTTATTTTGAGTTTCTTTTAAAATATACTCTGTCTCTAATAGCCTAACACATTGATTTCTTAAGTACAGTAATAACTCAAAGCTTTGTAACCAAAGTTTATCAATTGTGAGTAAAAGAAACAATTATTAGAGTCTGGATAGGTGTCATTCTTAAGCAAAGGCAGCATATTTTGTAATAGTGTCTCAGAAATGCCTTGTGAGGCAGATTGCATGTCCAATTATTTTGTAGCTGTAGGCAAAGAGGTCAAAAAATAGAAAATTAGAGCTCAGGATTTTATTGACTACATTTTATCAAATATTGCCAGAAAGATAAGATAAGGAAAGCATTTGCTTGCTGAAAAGCAGAAATAAAAAGAGGTGAAAATATTTTTAGAACAGGGCCTTGATGCCATGAAGTTTCACAGTCAGCAGCATATTGATAAAGGTTTTAGAAGGCAAGACCCTGTTGAAACCCAGCACTGAGACAAGATAAGAATAGAAGTACAGTTTTCCATTTATTGCTGGAAATTCTCAGAGGATTCAAGTGCCCAAAGGCCATGATCAGATTAAGGATATGGAAGACAGTCAAGCCTCACAACCAAATTAACTTATTTTGAAGAAATCAGACTACTGCTTTTCCTCAGAAACCTCAGGTTACAGTTTACCTGGTTAAATTGGCAGACAGGGTACAAGTGGGGGATAGATAATTCACAAACAAAATCATGCACATACACACACACACACACACACACACACACACAGTATCAAACACACACATGCTCACATGCTGTCATACACACAAACTCTCTCTCACTCATACTTACACTCATACAAACATTCTTTCTCTCAGACACACTCACACACACTCTCACACACATTCTCTCTCTCTCTCTCTCTCTCTCTCACACACACACACACACACACACACACACACACACACCTGTCCAATGTGGTTCTAAGTTCTATTTTAATTGAGCTACCATTAAGCAGATAAGTTTGATGTGCGTTGAGATAAAGTGCTACAGCAAGGAGTAACCTGAAATTTCTGTGAAAAAAACCTTAAGTATCAGAAACTATGTGTTTCCCATATACCTGAAACTGATCTTGAACTCATTAACCTGAAAAAGTCTAAGATACTCTTGATACTTCAGGCAAATAAGGAAAGAGGTTGAACCATTTAAGACCATGCCATGGCCCAATACTTCAGCACAGTATCCAAGCCTGCTGCACTACAGTAATCCCAGAACATGCAGATGCCATGTCATTACTCACTCATAAGTCTTACAAGAAGGCTCTAATGCAGCCTCTTGAGGTACTATTCTTGTTACACTATTTCTCTTTAAAGAGTGAGATGATAAGAATTTAAGGGAAAAAAGATAATTTGTCTCAAAGCTCAGTTTTGAATTTTGTTTTGTTTTTGTTTTGTTTTTTTTCTTTTTCTTTTTCCAGACTAGGGAGAACCAAAGTGAGTTTTGTTGAAAAGAGTACATGAAGTTGGGAAAGAAAACGTTTATGGAAATATGAGATAAGGTAGAGGAAAAAAAAAACAGAATCAGGTTAAATTTGATTCATACAGATCATATGCCTCTATAAAATTCTCCAACAAATTTTTTAAATAATCACTCCATAGTACCCAGACATCATACAATTTAAATTGGATAGTAGGGCTGGGTCTGAACAGTTTTTTTTTTGTTTCACCTCTTGATGATGATTGGATGTACATTACATGTTAAAACAAGGATAAGAAGGCATGATAGAAAGCAGTGGTATTTAGCTGCAACCATATGCACCAAAGATTATTGGTTATTAATCAGTATCCTTGTTGGGTCTACAGCCCATCTACACTACAGTATAGGATAGATTGTCAAGAGAGCAAAGAAAATGCATAGAAGCAGTCTGTAAGGCATGTAGGTCATTGAAATATATTAATTATACATAAATTTATATTATATAATATATATGTATTTATATATTAATATTTTAATTAATTACTTTGAGTTATGCAAGCTTTCTCATCATTACCTCACTCTTTGCTAATCTGAATGATATCTCAAGGAACAGCTTCCATTGGTATTGAGCAGAGAAGTGTGTTGTTGTCTTTTCTCCCTACATATAACACTTACAACACAAGTTTGTTTAAGTCCAAGTGTATTCCAGGGACAATGTCCTTTTTGAAGACACTTACATGACACTGATATTCCTAGATTTTCAGGCATGTCTGAGTCAAAATCCACATTCTCTACTTGTTACAACATAGCTGAGATAGCATCCCCTCCAAATAACATGCTCTGAAAACAAAAGGTGTTTTTGCTCTATGGTGTGTGTATGTGCCTGTGTGTGACTTGAATGCATAAGTTTTTTTTATTTATTGCATCATATTTGATGGCAACATGGTGACAAATTGCCAAAAGATTAGGTGCTTCTGGTAGTACTTTGGGATTGAAAAGAAATATCTTAAAGGACATCTTGTTTTGTGTCCTGCTTTTCTTAAGGATTGCACATTACCATTCTGTGTCAATCAGAACTTGTGCATCTGCCTGTGGGCTCATGACAAGTCTTCAAATGAAATGATTTCAAAGATCATTTGCTACCCTACAGTTTTGTTGTCTTCTAACAAATTATATTGTGGACTCACTTCTGGAGAAGCTAGTGCTATATTCACATGAGTACTACATCTATTTGAGCCTCTGGGTGACATCATGAAATAAAAAGTCCTCTTCACAATGAGCACCCTATACAGGATCTGCAATATAAGAAAGAAACAAATTCTTTATTCATTGAGAGTTTAAGATTGTATTAACACACACACACACACACACTTCTAAAATATCTAGTCTAATATACGCCACCAACCTCTGCTATTTTTCTCTTATGTTCTTGCCAAACATGTGCATAGGCAAACACTGCAGACAAACTTGCATTTGAAATGTCTGGAAAACCACTGCAGTGGTTTGAGTGAGAATGTCCTCCATAGGCTCATAAATTGGAATACTTGGTCATCATGCAGTAAGTACTCTTTAGAGGATTAGGAGATGTGACCTTGTTAGAGGAAGTGTGTCACTGGAGGTGGTTTTAAAAAGCCTATTACAAGCTCAGATTCACTCTCTCTCTCTCTCTTCCTGCTACCTTCAGATTCTGATGTAGAACACTCAGCTACTTCTCCAGCACCATGTCTGCCTGTGTGTGGCACCATAACAATGGACTAAAACTCTGAAACTCTAAGCAAGCCCCCATTAATTGCTTTATTTTATAAGAACTTCCATGGTCATGGTATCTTTTCACAGCAATATAATACTGACCAATTAACATAGATTTATGAAGAATTAGAAAATACTTCAAGTCGAAAAATTCTTAAAAATTTGAACTAACCAGGTGGGATATGACAAGTGAAAGTTGGGAACCTAAGACTTAAGCACCACTTAATGACATTCAGTTTATTAACTTATGAAACACTACTCTAAAAATTTTAGAAAATTATAAGAGTTGCATGTATCAGGAAGTTTTCCTGTATCCTGCCTGGTCCCACAGCTGCTCAGTTCCAAGTAAACACAGAGGCTTATATTAACTACAAATTGTATGGCCTACGGCTCCTGTTTCTTGCTAACTAGCTCTTTCATCTTAAATTCACCCATTTCTATTAATCTATATGTTGCCACATGGCTGTGGCATTATTCGTCTGCTATTATCATCTTGTTGCTCCTTGGGTGGCAGGCTGGCATCTCTTCTTCCTGCCTGTCTCTTTCCTGTCTCCCTGCTTGGATTTCCCACCTGCCTCTAAGCTGACTTGCCATAAGCCAAAGCAGCTTATTTATTAACCAAAGGGAACAACATATATTCACAGCATATAGAAAGACATCCCACAGCACTTCTCCTCTTCTATCTAATCAAAAAAGAAGGTTTTAACTTTAATATAGTAAAATTATATATAATAAAACAGTTATCAAGCAAGAATTATAGTTACAATATCTAGTCCATTGGAATTTGGTAAATTTAAAGAAAATATTCTATCATCTATCCTATACTTGTGAGTTTAAAGTTTTATACCTAATTTACCTTTTACCATAACCAAGGAAAATTATAATTATAACTATCTAGTCTTTGACTCCAACAAAGACCCCAGAAGGATATAATATTACCTGAGTAAACAGAAAGTGCATTGTAAGCAACTTTCATAATTCTAGAAATGACAGAGACAGCTAGCTGCCTGGACAGTCAGCCAAAGTTTTTCTGTAATGTTGTGGCATCCATCTTCAGTCAAAAGGCCTGGAGTATCTGGCAGATTTTTTAGTGAAGCAGGAAATTTTAAGAACTGTTCTTCTATTTTGGCAAAGTTATCAATTGCTTTCCTCTGTGTCCTGCAGAATGTCTGGCAGATTTTTATGTGAAGTAGGAACCTGGAGGATCATCTCACCTTGATTTGGCAAAGTTAGTAGTCAGTTTCCTGTGGGCCCTGCATTCCAATTTAAACAACATACTGTCAAGCAGTCCAGGCAAAAGCATTTTATTGCCTAAATGGAGAGTTTTGCCAAGAAGATAAACTCCATATGTAGTGTTTTCGATGCCCATCATCCTTTTGAAATAAATTAGTGTTGCCAGGAGCATACATATCTCAATGTCCAGAAAAGTCTAAGTTCTTAAAGCATTTTAGGTGCCATATTCTGTAGTTCTTTGAAGTGTTTAAAGATTACCTACCTAATTGGAATATATCTATGTATACCTAGAAAACTTAACTAACATGACTATAATTTGATTATCATAGATGACTATTAATCTGTATTACTTAATTATATATTACAATTTTAAATGAGATGCATAAACATAATATCTTAAACAAGAATAGAAATATATACACTATAATAAAATTTAAATTTGAATCAATAAACCAAAATTCATACTAATGAAAAATAGGTAATTAACAGTTGTTTTTTGGATTAAAGTAAATTCAATAATCTACACTTTTATTTTAACATTTATATATTATACATTTCTATATCATATCCCCTTCTTCTTTTAGAAAAAGATTGACTATGACCAACAAGAATTTGTAACCAACTCCTAAACAAAGACCAACATCTATAGTCCATTGTTGTGTAATGTGGATATAGTTTTCTAGGCTACTTCCTGCTGATTGGGGGTACTGGTAGTCTTATGGAGACACAAAGAAAATTTTAGGATTAAGGTCAAGTTCTGATTTGAGTAGTTTGTGAGGCTGAATTGTCTGAGTCAGTTGCCTTGAAGCTGTTCTTGATGTTGGATCATCTGGAGACATCTCAGAGAGTCTTCCTTAAAAAAAAAAACAGTATAGTTTTAGAAATCAGGCTCCATGTTCTATGAAGTCAGTGGTTATATTTTATTTTTCACACATCCATGATAATAATATTTATACTGGTATGAATGACATGTATGTAATAACACACAAAACATGCATATTACAATTAATATAAATAATAAAGTTTAGGGGCCAAATAAATTACAGCAAATTCTTTATAAGTATACTAAATTCTGTGAAAAAATCACAAAAATACCTCTGTCCCAAATTATCACTTCATTCTCGTATGTTATTTGTGAAAATTTATAAATTTTATGATTATAAAATATTGATTAAATGCTGCTTGCAGAGATAGGCCTCTTAGTGATATGGTAATGTGTGACACCATATGTCTTATGGTTTTATTGTCTTTCATATTGCCTATCACTTAGCTCATTGACTGTAAAGTCTTGTGAGTTAACTTATGACAAAACTTAAATACTGTGTGTTCCAATCATAAATTTTTTTAAAAATAAGTTTAGTAGTATTGCAAGTTCACTAAGATGTAGCCAATTCTAAATATAAAGAAGGCAGAGGAATTAACTTTTCATTCTTTCTTAACTCAAATGTTATACTGCTATAAAATGTTATTTAATGCATTATTAGATATTTAGGGCTGCAAATTATCTAGGTTTTTATTTTTATAGAGAAAAATATTTCATAAATCAATTTAAATTACTATTCTTACAACTTCCCATTGAACTGATTACTCACTTATAGTTTCACAACTGCTGTAGCAAATTAAAATTGTGTTAAAAATTCATTGTAAACATTCCTATTCTATGTTACCATAAGTAATTTTGTTTTATAGTCTCATTAGATTAGATGCCATATTAGCTTGTGATCATGGCATGCAATTAGTATTATAATAGCAGATTAATTAGAGAATAATGATTATTTCATTTTCCTGTCTCTAAAGTGATTCAAACACAATGTATTTGGTACATAATATTCTTTGCCCATAAAGTGGGTATTTGATTTAAAGTAAAGGTAACCATGCTACAATCCACAGACCCAAAGATGCTAAATAAAAAGGAGGGCTCAGAGGGGGGTGCTTGGGTCTCACAGGTAAAGTGAAAGAAAAATGATTTCGTGGATGAACTGAGGACAGGTGCAGAAAGGAACATGAGGGCTCAGGTTGGGAGGATGGAGGGAGAGTACTCAAAAATATGACTGGAAAGGGGAACATTTTACAGTGAGATAGAAACCTGGTCCAAATGGAAACTCCCTGGAATCTACAAGAGTGACCCTAGCTAGGCCTCTTAACAACAGAGGATACATATGTTGAAATGGCCATCTTCTGTAACCAGAAAGACTTCCAGTGGAGGGATTGTGAAACCAACCTAGCCACATGACATTCAACCTAAAATTTATCTCACATACAAGACGTGCTGGGGTAAAGGTGGTAGAGAAATTGTGGGATTGACCAACGAATGGCTGGTCCAGCATGAGACTCATACCACTTAGAGGGAGCTAACCCCTGATACTGCCTGAAGCACCAGGCCCCAGAGGCTGAATAGCTCAGAGACTTATGATAGAAACAAACATTTCTGGCAAAAAATTAATATAACGATGCCTAATGACATTCTGCTATATCTAAACACTGGTGCCTAGCCTAATGGTCATCAAAGAAGATTCATCCAGCAACTGATGGAAACAGATGCAGAGACCTACAGCAAAACATTAGATTGAGCTCTGGGAATCTTGAAGAATAGGGAGAGGAAGGATTGGAGAAGCCCGAGAGCGAGATGGGTCATGAACACTCTAAGAAAACCCACAATATCAGCTCACTGGGCTCATAGGAGTGCAACAAGATTGAACCAACATCTAGCGAACCTACATGGGATTGACCTAGGGCCTCTGTGTAAATGTGACAGTTGTGTAGCTTGATGTTCTGGTGAGACTCCTATCAGGCCGGGCGGTGGTGGCACACGCCTTTAATCCCAGCACTCGGGAGGCAGAGCCAGGTGGATCTCTATGAGTTCAAGGCCAGCCTGGACTACAGAGTGAGTTCCAGGAAAAGCGCAGCTACACAGAGAAACCCTGTCTCGAAAAAAAAAACAAAAAAACAAAAAAAAACAAAAACAAAAAAAAAAAAAAAACAAACAGAAAAAAAAAAGAAAAAGCAAGCCTCCAAATGATGTGTCTATTTGAAAATGTTGGGAAAGAAGTGTGTCCATTGGGATGGTCCCTGATTGTTCTATTGTGGTGTTTCCTGATTTTTTGAACCATGAAGTATCCTGTATTCAAGTTTTGCCATCAACAGCAAACCATCCTTCCATGACAGAGTGGACCCTATAACTTGATGTCAAGATGGATCTCTTTTCTCTTCAATTGCTTCACTTAGACTCTTTTATTTTTCCATAGCAGTGAGAATTATCAATTAAAATCAAACTATAATATTTTCAATGTGTAAAATACTTTTCTTTCAGATTGTGGGTTTTAATTCACTTACATTTTTAATGCTATTTAATATAATGTAACAATATAAATATTGAAATATCAAAAAAAGAATAAAAAATAAATATTGAAATATCAAAAAAAGAATAAAAAAGCACAACCTCTAAAAATAATATATGTATATTTATTTTGGTCTAATATTAAGCCAATTAATATGCATAAAATTTACAACGAAAGAACTGTTGAACAATTATTTTGAAATTTTGCTAATAATATTATGCAGAAAATTTCCTTAAAAAGATGACAAACTTTAAACTCTAGTTTCCCAGGCTTACAGAGAAAAAAATTCAAATAATTAGTGAGAAAAAATAGCTCCAAAAAATAGTGTCCCAGTGTACATGATGGCACACACGTTCCCTCTACATTCCTCTTGACTAAAAATGTAGTACTTCATATTGTATGTAACAGCAAAGGCTAAAGTAGTATCGTAGTTTTCTGAAATTTTATTTTATGCATTCTAAACAATATCAAGGATTAAGTCTCTTTGCAACATTTAAATATAATATTAAAAGAAAAGGAGATTTTTCTAGAGACTCCAGCCTTACAGAGAATAGTCACATATATGCTTCACACTAACTTAACTGCATTTATTGAGTCATTGAGAAAAAAGAACTGAAGTTAGAAGGGGAAATTGAGGGTGATACAGAAGAAAATGGAGGAATGAAACTGGGCTAGATATTATCATATTTCATTGTATATATTATATAGTTCCCAAAAATAAAAGTAAAAAAAAAATTGGTACCCTTCATGTTCAGTGCTGACTCCTTTTTGGAAAGTTAAGAGTGAGGAAAATCATTATGAGCAACTAACTAAGATTCACCCAGGTCAGGAACTTTTTGCACTGATATTTTAACAGAAAGATAAACACTTTCAAGTGTATTTTTAACATATTGAATATTGCATTTAGCTTATAGAAATATGACAGAAAAGCAATGTTTTCTCTTCACATAAACTATTACATCTGCTTATAAAACCCTAAGCCCTTGACCTCTCTTGCCTTTCTCAGCCTTGATTCAGGAAAGACGGGTCTGGTCCTACCTCAACTGAATGTACTAGGCTTTGCTGAGTCCCCATGGGAGGTCTTACCCTTTTAGAGAATGGGATGGTTGTGGGTTGAGTGGGGTGTTGGTGAGGAATGGGAGGAGGAATGAGAGGGAGATCTGTAGCTGGTATGTAAAATGAATAAAAAATTCTTAAATAAAAAATATATCCTAAGACCCTGTTCTAGTTACTTTTTTATAGAGAAGTTGGTTTCTTGAAACAAATTGATTTAGACTTGATATGGAGTCAACATATATTCTTTGTATTAAATGCAATGATTTCAGACACATCTCAACAGTAGAGAAATGACCTGACACACTGTAGTTACAGGCTAGAATGGACATGGACACTCACAATTACTAGTTTGATTTAATTATTTTCTCGAAGTTCACCTAACTCATATTGAAAGAGATGAAAATTTCCATTATCAGCAGTTGACATAAGAGTCTACCTTTAAACCATAGAAAAATCAATTGAAAAGCTATTACATCTAGAAATATGATTCTCCAAAAGTACCTAGTTATAAAGGAAAAGTTCAAAAATCAATATTTATACAAGTTGCTCATATTCAGATATCAGCTAACATATCATTTCCTAGAAGAAATTTTTAATAGGCTCTTATATTCACACATTCACACATTTTGTTTCTTTCAATGCCCTTTTAATATGATAATTCCATAATTGTTAAAGTTAAAATGAAGTTTTACATATCCAACCAAATATTAAAAGGGGGCTTGTCAATTGCTATTATTTCTAAAACTGATTTGGCATAATAAACTAATATAAATATAAACACTTCCATAGAAAAAACTGAAAAGGAAATATATAAATCATCAATTAAACTGTTGTCATTCACGTCGTTCAAGATATTAAGACTGTGACTTAGTGAAGGAAGCTTCAAGGGAAAAGTTCCCTATTAGTGGTTAAGTATGTACTAGCTCTGAAGTTCACTATCTAAAATTGTAATCTACCCTAAAATATGTATGATTACCCATACTCTGTTCTCAGGTTATTGAGGAAAATAGAATATTTGATTTCAATTTCAAAATATGATTTTCACACTTGTTTGGAAATCCAAATATGTTAATCTTTATTTTTTTCTCAATTCCTCAGCATTTTGGGTTTTCAGTCTACTGATTTTCACTTATCAAAGAAGCTAGTCTTTCTAAATGCAGACCATCAAGAAAAAACTCATAATGCCACAAGTCAGAGATCAACAGATGTGATGATCCTTTATCTACTGCTTAGGGAAATTCTGGAAGAGGAAGTAGAAAGGCTATACGAGCCACAATACCACGAAGTCTGTTGTGAATGTCTCTCCTAGAAATGGTTGCATAGGGCTAGATTGATGGTTCAGAGGTTAATAGAATTGACTGCTCTTCCAGAGATCCTGCTTTCAGTTCCCATCAACTACATGGTGGCTCACAACCATCTGCAATGAGATCTGATGCTCTTTCTGGCCTGCAGGCAAACATGTAGACAGAACACTGTATACATAGTAAATAAATACGTCTTCTTTTAATTTTCATTTATTTGTGTCTTTCATATCATGTCTACTAATTGCACCCATTTCCCTCCCCCTGAGAATCAGGCATAACAAAATTTGAGAGAAGAAAGAGGGAAAAGAAAGGAGAAAGGAAAAATCTCATCCTGGAAGCTGCAGTGTGACATGAGAGAGTCACGCAGGAAACCCTTCGGTCCATGCATTTTTACATGCAAGCTTTCATTGTAAAGAATCATTGGTCAGTTTCAAGACCCCTGGTCTCTGCTACACCATCAATGATAAGACATGACTTGAACTCTTCCTGGATATCTTCTTGCTGCCCTGTGTCATGGAGATCCTGCAGCCCTGATTCCGCAGGACAACTGGCAATCCTCTACCATACTACCAATCATGCTCCAGCAGATCCCAGATGAGGTGGATGCTGGGGTGGGCCTGGGCAGTTGCAGGGTTGGTCAGCCCATCAGCTCTCCCCTGTCTTCACCTCCAGGGTGAGCTCTCCTACATAGCTCTGGCTAGTTCACTCCTTGCAGTGATAAGCTGTATACAGAATAAATATAAATATGTAAATTCTCCTTCACTGGATATAACCATTGTGATTAACTTCTTTTTATTCATATGCTTTGTTCTATACACTTAGACCCCTTTTATATGTAGGCTTCTCAATTAATTGATAGGTTATAAATAAGTTGATTGGTATTTCATTTTTATATCTTCATTTTTTTTCCAGGAAGAGTAAATTATCTCCTATAAATATTACAAAAGTAGTAATAGTAGTTGTGTTTTTAGAGGCACACTACTTGGAGATAATTTAAACGATAACTTTTTAAGTTCTCTCTAATTTTATTTCTGTTTTTTAAAGTTTAAATGAGTAATTTGTTCAGATTATTATTTTTATATCGAAGTGTTTATTATTATATTGTATAGACTTGAACTCTTTTAGTTTACATATTAATATTAAATAACTTACTGCTTATGTGCTGTGGAATAATGCTCTTATAAACTGATTTAATAAAATGCTGGGCCAGTAGCCAGGCAGGAAGTCTAGGCAGGGTGAGCAACTAGGAGAATGCTGGGAAGAGAAAGGCTCAGTCAGGAGTCACCAGCCAGACACAGGAAGCAAGATGCCAAGGCAGAACTCTGAAAAGGTACCAAGCCACGTGGCTAAACATAAATAAGAATTATGGGTTAGTTTAAGTGTAAGAACTATTAAGTAATAAGCCTGAGCTAATGGCTGAGCAGTTATAACTAATATAAGCTTTTGAGTGATTATTTTATAAGCAGCTTAGGGACCACAAGATGGGTGGGACCAGAGAAATCTTCCAACTACATTTATGTTTATTTTAAAATTATTTTCCTCTTTTCTGCATTTATTCTTTTGGTAACAAAATTAGGATCATTTTATGGAGTTTCCTAAAGAAAGATAAATTTAGAATTTTGAATCAATTTTAATTAATTTAGTTTTCGTATTGCCATTTTTACATTGGCAATTCATAAATGTGTGCTTCTATTAAATTAGGAAATAATTGATGTGTGTTATGGCTCAGATATGAATAGTCACTACAAATTATCATGCACAAGGCCATTCTCTTCAGCTGATGGTGGTATTATGGAAGACTTTGAAAGCATATGATGGAGGTGATGTACTAGGGAAACTGGGTCATTCAAGGTGTCCTTTGGGTAACTTGTTGCTGGTCTCTCTACTTCCTCTTTACTGTGAGATAGTTATCCTCAGATACACTACCAACATAGTTCTCTCTTTATAGTCACAGTGCCAAGCAATAATGAACTAAAATGTCTGGACCCAAGTGTGTGTGTCTGTGTGTGTGTGTGTGTGTACATGTATACATATATATGGCCCAGTGAGACCACTGAGTAGGTAATGTTACCTGGCATGCTATCCACCCTTGAATGTGGCACTTCAGAAAAGGAATGTCACTTATATTTAAATATGAAAATAGTCACATAACACCTTTTTTCAAGAAAAAAATATAAATATAAATTTAATTTCAATAAATTTTACCAGATGAGGGTTTCACAACTCTGTGTGAACAATTACCTAATTCTCATGTCAGTCAAGGGGCTCAGTCCTGAACATGAGTTGCAGAATGTCACTGCATGCCTCTTATTAGTGTTAAGATGTAGCAGAACTCAAATCTAGAGCACTCTGGGATCAATAGGATCCCTTAAATGGCTTTATCAAGATATCCGAATCCTGTTTTCCTACATGTTATATGAGCTTAATGAAAAGACATCCTGCAAAGGGGCTTTGTAATGGACTGCCAAGGTTCAGTCTTCTTTTCTCCTCAAAACTATTTTATATGATGCTTAATCTCCAAAAGGAAGCACAAAAGAGAATTATGCCAAGGTTTTTCACAACATACCACATACTGTTCTGATGTTTGAAAGAATATGTAAGTGCTACAAATTTTCATTTTAATTCTAGAAACTTTAATCATTTTTAATCAAATATGGGGTAGATTTGTTTCATTGTTGTTATTTGTTTGTTGGCTGCCTTTGTTTTATGAGATAGAATCTAATTTAGCCCAGGGTGGTATTAGCGCCTTATCCAAACTGATCTTGAACTTTTGATTTTACCCATCTGTACAAGTGCCAGAGTTATGGGCATGTGCCATCATATTTAATGATGGCAAATTTTTACGTAAGTCTATTTATTTTAATATTAATTTTCTTGCTTTCCTGCCAAGTGATATAGTTGGATGAATAAAAGAGAGATTAATAGGAAGTAATCATCAAATGTGCTAGTCATGACATTGAGGTCTTTATCTTTGAAATATATTGCATGATGCAACATCCCTGATTACTTAATTTAATGCATAACAGACTCAATATCACTATAAGATAAAAATAGTAAATAAACTTTATTTTTGTGAAGCAAAGTATCAAAAATATGTATTGATCGGTATTATTTCTCAGCCAGAAAAAGTGTTTACAAAGATTGTGCATGTCCACAGTAGATGTATTATTTTGAAAATACTTTCTTTTTCATATATATTTTGTAATAACTCTGATGAGATGCAAATAATGTTCAATGCAACACATCTGTTGAAACTGTTGGATTTAATTGGTTTAGCCTACGCAAAGTTGGGCAAATGTCACCTTGATGAAATATAGAACAATTTCATCAGTAAAACACAATAACAACCACTCTCCACTTGTTCCCAACAAGCCTAGCCCTCACGATCACCAACATACTTCCTGACAATATGCATTTCCGTATTCTATACATGTCATAAGAATGACTATACATTTACTTAGTGATTGGCTTTTTTCACTTAGCTTGTTTTCAAGGTTCAACAGTCTTACAGCAAGTTGCAGTTCCTTTCAAAGGCTAAATTTCACTTTATCCCTTGAATATGTCATAGTGCTTATCGGTTGAAAGCTATAGATAAAAGTTTTCTTTCCTCTTTTTCTAATTTAGATTACTATGAATAATGGTATCTTTTTAATCTCCAAGGTGTATTAATAATAGTTTAATATCTCAGTTCTTGCTCTTTAAATTTTAAACAAATGGCAATATTTTAAAATTGCATCATTTTATACTTCCAATAGTCATATAGGAGATATTTCCATTGCTTCAGAGTTTTGCTACTGTTAAAGATTGTTAATAAGCTACTGTTAACAGTAATGCTAAAGAGGGAAAAGTAGTTATCTCTTTGTAGTTTAATTTGCATTTTCTGGATAGCTAATGATATTGAATATCTCTTCTTAGTTTACATTTCCTTTTACATATCTTCTTTGGAGAATCATCACTTCAGATACTGTTTTTTCGATTGTATTGTTATTGTTTTACTATGAAATTCTAGAAATTCAAGTTAGAATTCCTGATCAATATGCTGATTTGCAAAGAATTTTTCTCATGATATGGGTTTCCTTTGAAGCATGCAAAAGTTTTAATGAACACAAGTATAATTTAGTTTATTTTTGTTTCTTTGACTTTTGTTGTCATTGGTAAAGATGCAATATCTAATACATAATTTGATTAATATATATGCTCTCAATACTTAAATATGTTCATGTGTAATATTCCAACTAAATTCTAGCATGACTAGATTATGGACAAGGAGTATGTCCTTTTGTTGATGTTATTGTTGAAAAACGTCATGGGAATTTTCTAGTGGGGTCAATTATCTATGCAGACAGACTTCAAAAAGAAGGAATTTTGAGACTTAGGTTTAGATAGTAGCTTTTAAACATAATGTAAAAACTGCCTGTGGCATCTCTCAGCAGCAGCAAATTTTGTAAACCATTTGGTGGTTGATGGAGTGAATGCTTTGTCACTCCAAATATTTATCAATTTCTAATTATTTGTAAATAGCTTAACTAATAAATGCTGTTTTAAAATGTACACTTAATTAATTGGTTTTATAAATATGTGAATGAATTTGCTTTCACTGTAAATTATAGGAACAAATGAAATATTTAGAGACCTTGCTTGAATTTTGTAAATAATTTTCATAGCTGTAAGATGACTTTGCTGATAAAATATCCTGATATAATATAATCACATTTAGATTATATTTACAATGTAGCCAATTATATAAACTAAGATATTTTAGTTTTGAAAGAGTTAAACATAAGAAAGAGGAACAAGTACCAGCCTCAGGCCCCCAAACCAGGACCCCAAACCATTAGCCTCAGCCTAAGACCCCCCAATCCCTCAGCCTCAGTAGAACAATGGAAAGAGGAACAAGCCTCAGCCTAAGACCCCCCCCGAACCCTGCAGCCTCAGCAGAATAGTAAAAAGGGAAACAAGTACCAGCCTCAGACCCCCCCAAAAAAAACCGTTAACCTCAGCAGAAATATTCTTATGGTATCAGCAGAATGGTCCTGTGACATTATCTGGGTCTAGCAGAATATCCTGTGGCTATTCTGGGAGGAGGGGCAGCCCCCAAGGAAGGACCCCGTAACTATACACCCCTCCCTGGTACTAACTTTTTAAATTAGCCAATTGTATATTGCCCCGAATGCTATGCTAATGTTGTGGTTTAAGCCTTTAAAGGATGCTTACAATTATTGTTCGGGGCTCCTCTCACTGAATACTGGAGAGGGCCCGTTTGCGCAAACGATCAAATAAAGCCTCTTGCTGATTGCATCAACTGGTCTGGAGTCCGGGTTTCTGGGGCGCCCACCTGAGAGGATAGTGCCCTGAGTCTGGGGTCTATCAGTTTCAGTCTAAAAGAATTTCTATTATTTACTAAAGTATAAATTTCAAAGCAAAAGCTATAAATAATAATGTTTAGGAAATGTAGACTTCCATAATAGAATGCTTTAATGTATGATAAATATGAATTCATATTAAAGTCTTCAATTGTCACCATGAATTTTTTTCATGTATTTTCCTTTCAAGTATCATTAATTATTTTTACATTTATTACATAATATTCAATATTTTTACATTTCTGTTTCCTTATTGAAGTTTTTAACTAAAAAAAAAAAACCCTGAGTTTCCTTTCATACCTTCATGTAATGAATAAGGACAACAGGAATAGATATACTAATGCGGAAGCTTCAACCATAACTAAAATGTTATCTTGAAGCTAGGAGGTGGTTGTAGGGAAAAGGGGGCAGCTAAAGAAACCCATCCTGACCCTGGAGCCTAGAACCACTGAAAGAAACACAGCCTGGATCTGGGACCTGAGCCAGACCAAAGAAACATACCCTGACTCTGAAACCAGGGCCAAAGAAACACACTTTGTCCCTGGAGTCAGAGCCAATGAAATAAATATGCCCTGGCCTTAGAATTACAGCCACAAAGCTAAGAAAGGCCAGTGAACGAAATAGTTCGGCTCTGAGGTCAAAACCATCTCTGCCCCTGACCAACAGACCACTGAAAACAACTAATCACAGATCAGGAAACCAACCAATCCCTGAACACCCTGACCCTGAAGCCCAGAACTAGTGGAAGAAACACAGCCTAGATCTGGGACCTGAGCCAGAGAAAGAAACACTTTATCCCTGAACCCAGAACTAAAGAAACATACTCTGACTCTGAAACCAGTGCCAAAGAAACACACTTTGTCCCTGGAGTCAGACCAGTGAAAGAAATATGCCCTGGCCTTAGAATTAGAGCCTAAAAGCTAAGGAAGGCCAGTGAAAGAAACACAGTTTGGCTCTGAAATTAGGGCCCACTTTGCCCTTGACCAATGAATGAAACTAACCAATCCCTGAGCAGGAAAAACTAACCAAACCCTGAACAAAGTATCTTCTCCCTGGAGAAACTCCGCCCCTAAGAAACCCTATATAAACCACCCTGCCTGTTCAGTTCTCGGCTGTTCTTTCTCACCCCGGTAGAGTAAGCCACTCTCCTGGACTCCTCTTTCTCAAATAAATCTTTCTCCAGAGTCTTGGGTGTGAATCTTGCTGAGATGTCCCTTAGGGGACTGAAAAAGGTGGAGCTGAAAAAGTAACAATTTTTCCTGGAGCCTGAGGAGATTGCTACATTTCTGCAGGGGTTTCCCCTTTAACAGAGTGAAGCAAAAGAAGCAACATCTTGTGCAGAAGAAGCAGAGCTCTGCTGGGAAGTCCCCTTAAGTGGGGGTTGAGCAAAGCTCTGCTGTAGTGGCTCTCCAGGAGAGGAACAGGATTGCTATATCCTGTGGGGAGAACATCCCCCACTATACCCCAACTCAAAGTATAGCCTGACTCCCCAAGCAATCAGGATACCTTTCCCTGCAGAGCTGAGCTGTTCTATTGGAGGTCCAGCTATCAGAGCAGTCCTAACAGCTCAAGGTATAGCCTGACTCCCCAAGCGTCAGGATTCCTTTCCCTTAGAGGTGCAACACTCACTCCCTTACAGTGGTGGCACATCTCTTTAATCCCAGCACTCAGGGAGGCAGAGACAGGAGAATCTCTGTGAGTTCGAGGCAAGGCCATCCTGGTCAACAGAGAAAGCTCTAGGACAGCCTGTGTGGTTACACAGAGAAACCCTGTCTTGAAGAATAAAAAAAGAAAGAATGGAAGAAAGAAAGAAAAAAAAGAAAGAGAGAGAGAGAGAGAGAGGAAGGAAGGAAGGAAGGAAGGAAG
>CABHPH010156535.1:0-37717 GCA_902168325.1 Peromyscus nudipes
AAGAGCTCGGTGTTGCGTCTTCCTTGCTGGCCGAGGGGGTTGCGACAGTTATGTGAGAACAGAGTTGGTGATAAGGTTGGAAAAGTAAGCCAAAGATGATGAAAGATCACCATCACAGGAATTGTCCATACAATATCCCCACCATCCTTGAAGCAGAGCAACATCATTTACTTCATCACATGTCAGATCCATTTATCAATGTATCAGTGAATAAAGAACAAATATCTTACCAGCAATTCTGTCAATTATAGCAATGCTTAATTATTACACACACTACAAATCTTCTTCTAAAATCTTTCAAAGAAGTAATCACACAATTAGTAATATAAACCAGTGTTCTTTAACAATTTCTCTGGGTCCATATGCACATACAAGAACTATCCAAGGAAACATGGAAGCAGACTCACCCTACACCTTAAACATAGCTACCCTCAAGTGTTTTCCCTATGCACTGATCACCACTCTCCTGTCTTCCAGTTCTTCTATAGATCATCCTCTCATGAACTCTTCTTTCCATGTCACCTGAATTAGCCAGCCAATAAACTAGAATCCATAGGTAGATTACATTCATAATAGCTTTCCTACAGGATTGCTTCCCATGACCACAGATGCTGAAAAACTCCTCAAAAAGGCACTCTACATGCTGTGGAGGTGAAGAAGGCTGTAGCTTGGTTCAGTGAAAGTAGAAGTAGGAAGCTTCAGACCCAGGAAGATCCATGGTGCAGCCACCAACCTGAGGCCAAAGAAGTCCTAGAAAACCACTGGTGCACGTTCCAAAGTCCCAAAGCTGTAGAGCCTGGAATCTGGCATCCAAAGGCAATAGTATAAACTTGATCCATAAGGAAGAGCAGTTTTTCTGCTCCCCAAGGCTCTTGGTTGCCTGAACGTTACCTGCCCACACTAAGAGTGGGCCCTCCCCAACCAGATTGCTGACTTACATCCCAATATTTTCCAGAAGTACCCTGCCAGACACACCCAGAGAGAATGCTTTCCAGCTCTCTAGGAATCATCAATCCTGTCAAGCTGTCACCCCACATGACCACTCCTACCTTTTCTACCTACTTGCCCCTTACTCTAATACCTGCCTCACTACTCTCTCTCTCTACATATATATGCATATATATGCATATATATTTCAGGATATAAATGTGTGTATGTTTATGTGTGTGTGTGTGTGTGTGTGTACATATATTTCAGGATATATGTGTGTGTGTGTTCATGTGAATATGTGAGTATCTATACATGTGCATGCATATGTATGTAGAGGCCAGAGGTTGACACTGTCTTCCTCCATTGCTCTCAACCTTATTCTTTGATACAGAGTCTCTTACTGAATCTGGAGCTCACTGATACAGCTGAATATTATATGTGCATTCCCAGCTGGGAAGGGGGCCTATGAGCCCCCCATCTGTGGCTGAAAGTTTGCAGAATCAGTTCCTACAGAACTTACGCAGACAACTACAGCTGCTTTGTGTTCCTGGGTGTCATGACCATGTCATTCCCACAAGACAGCATCTCAGTGCCCTGATCCCCTTCTCTCCATCTTCTAGCTCTTAGAGTTTTACTGCTTCCCCTTCCATGATGTTAGCTCATACCCATGCCCATAAGATTGGCTCTGGTTAAACCTAGGGGATAAAAAAATTTAAAAAGACATAAAAGTGTGATGGGGGCTTAGTAGAAGACTGAGTACTGTGGGGAGGGGGAGAAGGATGTCTGTGACCAGAATATATTGCATACATGTATTAATTGCCAAAAAATAAACTAATTTAAAAGTTCTTAAAATTCAACAAAAGAATTATATTTCTAGGAATAAAATGAATAAGTAATTAAAGATGAGCACAAACAGTTGACTTTGATATTTTTATCCAGCTAGAAACCACACAAATTTTCCTCCAAACAAGAAACCACACAAATACTCTCAAGAGAATTGTTTTAATAATTTACACTACATACAGAGAATGCAGCTGTTCAAAATGATGTGGTAGGTCAGCATCTTTCCTCACCCTTTTAGCAGTACAAGTATTTTATCAGTGTAAAAAGTGACTACAAGAAGAACTCTTGTTTGACGTGGGGTGAGAGAGCTAAGAAAATTGACCCTGTTTTTACAATGCTCTATGTCCTTTGAGAATCAAATGAATCATGCATCCCTTAATATGGGAAAGGTTTCACAATAAAACCTGAGAAACAAAAGCTAGCTACAAGATGCTTAAAATTGTTTCAGAAAGTCAGTGAATAGAGGACAATGAAGGTAAAATCAGGTGCCCAGCTCTAATTCTACAACACAACTCCTGAACCTAAGGCTCAGGCAACATCCTTGAAGAGAGGATAGAAAGTATAAGAGCCAGGGAAACCCTGAAGTCTGCTGTGGGGCTCCACCCTAGGTGAAGAAATATAAATAGCTAAAGAGACCACTGAGAGAGGGAGAGCTAGTCTTCCTCAGGAATGAGACACCTGACTGGTTATCCAACACCTAGTGAGGAGCCCTTAAGTCCAAAGCATACAAGCAATACTAAATTGATGTGTACATACACACACACACACACACACACACACACTTGTAACAATGATAAAGAAACAGAGGAGTAAATGTGAGGAGTAAGTGAAGGGAGACCCGAAAGGAGTTGGAAGGAGAAGACACAGAAGAAGACTGGAGGGAGGAAAAAGAAGGGGGAAATTACGTAGTTATATTCTAGTTAAATTATTTTTAATTATTTAGAAACAATAGTCATTTTCATAGGGAACCAGGGTTTTACTCAGAATCCAGAGGGTGGTGCAGTCTGGTACCCTCTTTTCTTACAGCTGGAGCACCAGTGAGGCATTCCAGCATTCAGAACACCTCCATTCCTGCTTCCATCTGGCAGAGAAAAAACCACTCCTTACAGATAATTGATAATGGGAGAAGATTACTACTACTGATATTTAAAAGATTGGCAAAATGCTGTGCTATCTAAAAGGACTACATTTCTTTATTATGCAGCATGTACTAAGAGTGAGTTTGAAAAACAATAAACTGGATGAAAACGATGGTGTCTCCTGGGTCATGGACTCAGATCTGGGATTCTTCGTGAATATTTTTACATTTTTCAGGTATTTTTTATACACTTGGGCCACATTTGTAGAGCCTGTTATTAAAGTCAACTCACTATGTTTTCTGCCCCCACAATAAATCAGTAATGACAAGTGTGACCCATTAAGTGAAATCAAACAGTGTGTGATTTTTAGGATAGAGTCACTGAAGGCCTCATGGATTCCACCATGGTCTCTTGGGTTGCTTGAATCAGAGAAGGCAGTGAAATTCTCTGAGAACACTTAAACATGAAGATACAGTGAAGAAAGTGAGAACCTAAACAACATGAAGCTTAAACTTGCCAGCCGCATAATAAGATGTGGCAAATTTAAAACATCTGCCAGCAGCAAAGAACATTCTTTTCAAGTAGGTCTTCCACCCAAAGTCAAAATTTCAGACAAGTGCAACCAAACACATGTGTAATCGCAAATGTATGAGAGATTTAAGTGAGAACCAATGGACAGTCCCCACAGAGTCCCTAACTCAGAAATTAAGAAATTGTGTGGTTGCTTTGAACAACTATGCTCTATTGGGATTTTTAGTGAAGCAATATAAATAATGAAAATACTCTCATCCAAACTAATAGTGGGGAACCTGTCTGACTCACAGAGCCCTCAAGACTCTCGTCATGTGGGTTTGATGGACAGAGCTGAGCAATGCTGTGCATTGCATTCTCGCTAGGACTTTCTTCATTCTCTCCGTCATTGTAACATCATACAAAAAACATTCGAGATTCATAAAGCTAGGAGTTCTTTCTTTCCAAAATATACATTTTTACTTTTCATTCTTGAACAAAAAAAAAAATCTACTGCCCATATTTCAAGGACATTCAAAGAAAAAATACTTTGAAAAGAGGGAGTGAGGAAAGATATGGAGAAAGAAGGGAAAGGAGGAAGAAGGGAAGGAAGGGGAGAAGAGAAAAGTCATACTTGCTAAGTATATTAAGTGATTCTTAGACAAGACAAATGCCACATAAAAACCAAGAGTCAGATTTCTCTTTTCTTTAGAAACTTTGCACGTGTACTCCTACAGTGGCACTAAATGCAGTTTCTAGCAGCTCATCATCTGTGTCTCCTACCCAACATCTCATCAGAATCCTCCGAAGACACATTGTGACTTTTTTTTTTGCTCAGTTGTTTATGTAGCTTATTGATTCAGTTGATAAAAAGGGGCTGAAAATACTGACTTTTTCAATGAGATAATTTACTTCTCATCCACATAAGACTCTTAAAGGTACTAGAGACCAATTCCTCTCATTGTTGCTTCTTTGGCATCACTAAGGGGGTGTCTTGTCCCCAAGATCCACAGTACTTCTGAAAAGCATGAAGGAGGGAAGTTATTCTCATAGATTCCAGTCTAATCCAAACAGAACATTGTCATATATATGTTGTGGGTATCACTCTATATAAATAAAACACTGATTGGCCAGTAGCCAGACAGGAAGTATAGGCGGGACTAACAGAGAGGAGAATTGAGGGAACAGGAAGGCAGAGGGAGAGACTGCCTGGAGCCGCTGCCAGGACAAGAAAGATGTAAGGTACCAATAAGCCACGAGCCACGTGGCAAAGTAGAGATGAATAAAAATGGGCTAAATATAAGAGTAAGAGCTAGACAATGATAGGCCTGAGCTAATGGCCAAGCAGTTTAAATAATGTAAGAGTCTGTGTGTTTATTTTATAAGTGGGCTCCAGGACTGGCGGGACTTGGCGGGAGCTGGAGAGAAATTCTCCAGCTACATATATATATATATGGATAATGCAACTCAAAGTAAAATTTCTCAGTAGCTCCCCCTCCCAAAATATGTAACAAATATGTATGAGATTCTCCAATGGCTATGTGGAGATATTAAAAAGTTCTTTGTTATAGGCTAAAACACATCCTTTCAATTTTTTTTTTTACTCAGGGTCCCTTTTGACTATTGTGAAAATCGCAACCATTTCTCTTACTCTCCACCCCAACCAGGTATTGAAAATTGCTAGCTTGGAGCAGTGGCCAGTGCAGCTGCATTACAATAATTGCTATTACAGCTAAGCTGCTAGAACTACACCTGGGCTACGTTGATGGGATGTTGCTCAGTGATTTATGACAGAAGAAGTATTTTTCCTTCCACACAAACCTTCATAAAACAACATAATGGCCATTTCATTGCCAAGGAACATGAGTGATGATTTTTCTGCTTCTGTAAAACTCATATTAGACAACCTGACTCATGTTATTTTTTAAGCTGCAAATGATAACTAAGTGATCCGACTAAAAACATTCATGTCAATCATCATATCTCTCTTCTTGAATATAAACATTATTGTGATGAATATCCTGAAAAAGTCTGTCTATGGAGAAGGATGTGATGAAAACAGAAACTCAATGCAACAAATATTAACGATATCATAATTAGAGAGTACACCTATGAGGCATTGACAGTGAATTTAAATAAAGAGGAGCATTTAACCAAGAAGATACAAGTAATAAGAATAATCCTCCCAAAGTACCATTTCAACGGAGACCCAAAGGAAAAAACTTGGCACATTGGAAAACATTGTACACAAATCAAAGACAATGAAAACAGATCAAGCATTAACTTTGCCATGCAGGAGCTGTAGGGATTCCATCCCAAGGTCAATCAGAAACCCCTGGAGAATATTGGGTATGGGATAAAAGCAAGCAAGCATTCTATGAAAGAAATCATTCTCTCTCTTGTGACAAGAAAATTTGTGGTGTTAAAAACAAAACCTGGGAATAGAGGGCAGGCAAGTCTACATGTGAGAGAGTAATTATTCAGAAAGTAATTGCAAAAACTCAAGAAAAAGTTAAAGTCTGGGGGTAGCTTTGATTTGGGGTAAGGGAGGAAATGCAGAGGTGAGTGCATCTAAAACTCTTTAACAAGCAAAATTGCCATGAGTTGTATAAGAAAAACAAATCTGAGAAGTGGCTTTTCATATAGTTGCTCTATCGATTTTATTCTGACCATTATTCTTTTCATATTCTCATATCCTTTTTACATTCTCTGTCTGTAGCAAATAGTACCAATAAGGATGTGTGGTTTGATTTACATAATACAAAGGCCATAATTGTAAATACACAGCAAATAATCCTTCAGGGTATACACTGAAAAGGACTCAACACTGTGACAATATTATAAATTTCTATTTCACTGTTTTCTTCTTATCCTTTGTTGACTTTGCAAATTCCCCAGCAATTATGTTTGGCTTGTTCAATCATTCATTCAGCACCTATTTATTAGGTACTTACCCTCTGCCAATCACTATGAAAGGGACTTGGAAGGAGAGCGATCATGCCTATCAACAACCCCAATCCTTATGTCCCTATTCTAGTGTAGGGGCAAGCAATTAAATAAGTAAAATTCATAGTATGGTTTTAAGCTATAGACATGGTAGGTGGGAATTACTTTTTCTATTTACCAAAGTAAATAAGAAAGAAATAAGATTTGAATAGAACTGGGAAGCTCAAACAAAGTAGACTCAAGTGCCTTTTCTCTTTTATCCTCGTCACCCAAAATAAAACTTCCACCCAGATTCTTTCATATCATGTATTTTGCTTACACAGTTCTGTAGCACTAACCTGGTTATATGTGTGTGGTTAAACATGTGTCTCTTTTCAACCTGGAGTTGTCAAGTTTGAAAATAATGATATAGACACGATTGTTCTTATGTTTCAATGTTAAAAATCACAAATACACTGCATTTGCCCTCTGAGTCTTGAAGTATGAGCAATAACCACTTATTATCAATGAGAAATGTTCCTGACAAACCATATTTCACAAAGACAATCATGTTTTAAAGTGAGTTTTCAAAACATAGACTTACAAAACTAATGACACTGGCATCCAGTTGACTGCAAACTTTAGACAGAGACTTGGCTAAAGTGGACAGGGTGTAATTGTACACAAATGAGACGTCACCTGCCAGTCACAGGGGACAAGTAACATCACGAGTTCTGAGGTTAAGAAATAGTAGAGATTTGCTTTTTGAGAGCTCTGAGCAGTGAATAACAAATGTCATAAAAGATGTCACAGCCTTGTTAAGCTTTGAATGATCTGAGAGTTTCTGAAAAAGCTCATGGTTGAAGAAAAGAAACCACAGATACCCTGTCTGTCTTCTGTTTTACACTGTAAAACTGAAGTTTCTACCCTAACTACAAATTAATATTGGATTTTTTATAAAGGGAAGAACAAATGTGTTCACTTAATATTCATGACCCAGTTCATAATGCATCTTAAAAATTAATAGTATGCACCGCACTGGACTTTTAATGAAAAGCTTTGAACATTCCTTATAATGTGCAATGATGGAGTTTATTTTATATAATGAAAGTAATTCAGCAAGTACAGTATGATTAGCTGTTAGCTGCACAGGGCACTCACAAATCCCTAAGCTGGAGGAATTATGATTTTGGGGGTAAGCTATTTCAAACCTCAATAACTTTGTTCCCTTTGGGTTACAGAAGGAATATGGTTTATTGATTTCCCTCAAAACATCTAGTGCCTTTCAATGAGGCAAAAGCTTCAAGTATCTTTGTGCAGTAATTTCAAAAGTCTCCTCAAACTGTAAACAACGTTTTTTTTTCTTTCCTACACAGTTTGGTGAATATGAAGCAATGCATATTATAATGAGGATCAGGTTCTCTATGACAGCAGAAAAAAATGTAATTATAGATAAAAATCATCTCCAAAATAATAACTTTCCCAGCGAGCTAGGAAACTGCTTCTATAGCACATAATATATATATACTGCATATTCAAATAAACAGGGTATCCTGTGTTTAAGTGGAAGTCTTTGTACACTATACTAGTGATCACCATAATAATCTCTCTAATTAAAATGTCAACAAGTTTAAAATATTAGAAGATATATTAAATATCTGTTAAAATAATACAATAAATTATTTTAGGCTGTAAAGAAATATAGGATTTTTAAATTTAGATTTCTAAAGTGCTTCTTTAACAAATAGGTGATAAATTATGGATAAATACATATTATGTATCTTTAAATATAGTCTATACGCAGGAACTAACAGGATCATGGGTGTTTTTGTTTTTCTTTCATCCTTTTTGAAACACTGAATGAAAGGCTATTTTTCTAAAACGTACAGCCTTTAAGATATTGCTGTGGCTTGTGTTGGAAATGTGCCCCACAGGCTCATGGTTTAAACATTTGTTCTACAGGACATAGCAAGATTCAGGGGAACTGTAGAACCTTTAGGAGGTGGAGGCCAGCTGGCAGAAGGTCACCGAGGCAAGTCTTTCAGCAGAGTTGTTAGTCTCAGTCACCTCTCTGGTTCCTGGTCCACAGTGAAGGGAAGAGTCCCACTGCTGAGAGCTCAGCCAAGCTTTCCACACTCCAGCAGACTTAAACCTCAGAGAAGCTGAGCCACGGCAAGCACTTCCACCAGCTTCTGTCAGGGTGTGATCACAACAAAGAGAGAAGCAACTAATATAGATACCAGTGTGTATCAATATTCCTTACATTATTCCCCTTGCTACTCAAGCTTTTTCCTTTATAAATGATACAAGCATATTTTCACTTCCAAACAAATTAACATAAACTCTGGGTTGGTTTTCATTTTCATTATAGAATTTTCTTCTTATTTTTAAAATTGTTGTTTAGAAATATGAAACTAATATCAATATGCTAAGGTTATCCTATATCTACTTTACACCAAACAATATAGTGATTATTTTGGCATTTGAATATAGTGACACCCTCTGCCCCCAAGCAGTGATGGCACACACCTTTAATCTCAGCACTTGGGAGGCAGAGGAAGTCAAATCTCTGAGTTTGAGAGCACCCTGGTCTAAAGAGCAAGTTCTAGGACAGCCAGGGCTACACAGGGAAACCCTGCCTCAACAAAACAGAAAAAGAAGAAGGAAAAGAAAAAGAAGAAGATACAGACAAAAGAACTGTATGCTCTCCCTAGAAGAATCTTGCAATCTAGTTTCAGGTTGTAAAACTCTATATGGTTTCCAACCCAGAACTCTATATAGCTGCTTAAAAAAAAAATGACCTAAAAGAAAAGCTGATTACTGACTATGATGCGACTATTGTCCATCTGTGATGCACTGTGATGAATACTTGCATCATTGCTCCCTTTACTCACCCACGTCATCTGACAAGCTTGTCCATCACTTCCTCGGATGTCTGGTAGGTGTCCACTCTACTACAGACCCTTATGTCATAGGCTCACCACAGGCTCACTCATCCCCCTTCCTAGTGCTGCCCCTCGTAAGATTTTATACTTTTTGAGTAAAACGTTCCATGAGAGAAGTCCAACTGGCTCTTCTTGCTCCTGTGTCCCAGGAGGTGTCAGCCACAGTTAAGAAATCACTGGGCAGAAGAAAAGAATTACAATTAATATGTGTGTTTCCTGGTCTGCTCAAAATAACAGAAAAGTTTCCACCTAACCTACAAGAAAACACTAAAATACTCCTTTATTTCATCATTTCATACCCGTCCCTCCCTTCCTCCTCCTGTATCTCTCCCCAGCCTTTGGCCACATCATTCCCTACCTTCCACCATGTCTCACCTTCTAGGACTCCAAGTTCTTGATCTAGGCTGCTTCCTATACTCTTTATCTCTACTGTTCATGCTAATTCTTCTAAACAAAGTTTAAAAGGCAGAGTGAATAAATGGCATATGGCTGTGTCTTGGGTATGAGTTCACCTTCTTACCAGGGATATGCTATTGAAGGCTTATGAACAGCACCACAATTAAAGCAGTAGTCTAGAAAGGCTCAGAGGACCACATTTCAGAGAATGAAGTGGAGAATGAGAAGGGGATGTAAGACTAGGTTCTGTTAGAGGCCGTCTGTGAGGATCTGAGAGTGGATGGTCTTAGTTTTAGGATGGGCAGGAATGGAATCAAATACCTAACTCCTCTGAATCTTACAATATTTCTACCTCCTCTTCAACATGGATCCCTGCCTCTTGAGGTGGGGGCGGAATTTGATAAAAACCCTCCATTTAGGACTCAAGTGCTCTCAAGCCCCCCACTCTCTGCATTGTCCAGTTGTGGACTCTGTGTTATCATCTACTGCAAGAAGAAGCTTCTCTTTTGAGTGCTGATCCATGTTCTGCACTAAGGGTAGAGAAGTATGTCTAGAAGTCAATTTATTGTTATGTTCCTTTATCAAAATAGTAGTAGTAGGTTTTCCCCTAGGCCTATGGCCTATCTAGCTTCAAGCTGTTTGTTTTGTTTGGGGAGGGGATTGTTTTGTTTCCTTTTGCTATTTTTTTTATCTTATTGGTTTGGGTTTTTTTTTGTTTTTTGTTTTTTGTTTTCTGAATTTTTTGTTTTTTTTTCTTTTGGTTTAGTTTGGTTTTTTCTTTTTTGAGAAGCAGGGAGAAAGTGAAATTGGGTTCATAGGAGAAGTGGGAAGGGTCTGGGATGAGTTAAGGGAAGAGATAAAACATGATCAAAATACATTGAATGAAAAAAATTAAACAAAATATTTAAGTGTGATTGTGATTGCATTCTCTGTGATCCCCTGTGCACCCTACTTAGTTGGTTTTGTGAGCTGTGTTCTTCTGGTGTCCTCAACTCCTCTGGCTCCTGAAATCCTTCCCCTACCCTTCTGTAGGGTTCCCCTGTCTCTGCCTAGCATCTGGCTGTGGGTCTCTACATCTGCTTCCCTTGGTTGCTCGATGACACCTCTCTGGCAATAATTGGGATACACACCAATTTATTAGTATAGCAGAATATTAGTAATCATTTCATTGAAATTTTTCCCCAGTTGTATTTGGTTCTATTCTGAGTCTCTGGGCTGTCCAGCCTCTGGTTCCTGGCCATCCAGGCAGTGGCAGAGATGGGCTCCCACTTGAAGCATGGACCTCAAATTGGATCAGTCACTGGTTGGCCACTTCCACAAGGTCCATACCATCATTACCCCAGCACATCTTACAGGCAGGACAGATTATAGGTTGAAGGTTTTTGTGGCTGTGTTGATGTCCTAGTCCCACTGCTAGAAGCCTTGCCTGTTTAGAGAAGATGGCTGGTTCAGGCTCCGGATCCTCCATTACTAGGAGTCTTTGCTAGAGTCATTCTCATGGATTCCAGGGAGTTTCCACAGCACTGCATTTCCACATTGCTCTCAAATGACCTCCAACTCCAGTCACCTCTCCCAGTACTCTCTCCCACCCAGCCCCGCACCTGGTCCTTCCTGTCCCCTTCGCCACCCACCCCCAGTCCATTCATGAAATCTATTTCCCCATCCCAGGGAGATCCATGTGTCTGTGGAAGGTAGCACGATTGTCCTGTACTTAACAGCTAATGTTCACTTACAAGTGAGTACATACTATGTTTGTCTTTCAGGGTCTGTGTTACCTCACTCAGGATGATTTTTTTTTTAGTTCCATCCATTTACCTGTAAATTTCATGATGTCAGTGCTTTTTAACAGCTAAGTAATACTCTATTTGGTAAATGTATATTTTTTTATCCATTCTTCAGTTGAACAACATCTAGGTTGTTTCCAGTTTCTGGCTGCTACAAATAAAGCTGCTATGATCATAGTTGACATCCTTGTGGTAGAATGGAGTGTCCTTTGTCTATATGCTCAAGAGTGGTATAGCTAGGTCTTGAGGTAGATTGATTCTCAACTTTCTGAGGAACCTCCATATTAATTTCCATAGTTTACATAATTTACAAGTTACAGAGACTGAAGCAACAGTCACAGATTCTGTAAGGGTCTGATCTGAGTCCTCTGCATAAATGTTACAATTGTGTGGCTGGGTGTTCTTTTGGAACTCCTAACGATGGGAGTGGAGGGTGTCTCTCTTTTGCCTGCTCTTAGGACCCTTTTCCTCCTACTGGGTGGCCTTGATAGGAGGGTTTGTGCCTAGCATTATTGTAACTTGTTATGCCATATTTGGTTGATATCCCTGGGAGACCTGCTCTTTTTTTTTTAGGTGGGAGGACAGAGAAGTGTATCTGGGGAAAAGGGAAGGTGGGGAGGACTAGGAAGAGTGGAGGAAGAGGAAACTGTGGTCGGGATGTAATATATGAGAGAATAAAAGAAAAAATACTTGATTGTATTCATATAAACTTTAGAAAGAGTTCTATAAGTTAGGGTAGTGGTTAACATAGAAAGAATAGGGTGTTGGGAAGATGCTAAAGTGGTCTTCTGGGGTGATTGTCAGTATTGTGGCCACAACATGTATTCTCCTTCTTAATTCATTAAAACATGCATTCTGCTTTGTATGTCCTTATTACATCACATCAAAAAAATATTCTTGTTTAGATGTTTGGTTTTATTTAAATACTATAACTATCATAAAGGAAATGAATTTAAAACAAGTTTTGGTCAACTGGCTATGAGCATTGAGGGAAGAGAAAACAATCTAAGATAACTCCAGTTTTGAGCCTAGATGAATATAAGGATAGATAAAAGTTCAAGGAATGCAATGTGATAGATGATCTCCTTCCAGCTCTGAAAATTTGTAATTACACATGCCAGGAATACTTAAACAAAATACACTTGTAGTGCTTTGCTGTGAATGTAAACCAAATCCATCATCCCACACAACTCACAAGCAAAGGGCAAAAGAATTGCAACAGAAAGTGCATGGCTCTATTCCCAAAGTCTGTGAAGAAATAGGTTTTTAAAAAAGAATTAATAAAATATTGGCCTTTCACCTCCTACTCTATTCAGTAATGAAGAGAGAAAACAGTATCAGATTTTTATTACACTCTTCAAAGTTTCCAATTCAGTTAGTATCCCAAGCACAAGAAAACAATGTTACTGAAAACAATGGTAATCAGTATCTTAATCCAAAGAGGAGTCTTGTTTGCCAAAAGAAGTGCTATAGTTTGAAACAAAATTTCAAATGCCAGCCAACATAATCAAGGCATGGTAAATGCAATATGGAACTGTCACTGTGAATTTTACTCAGCAAACATAAGTTAACTATACATAATAAAGAGGAGAAAGGAAAGTAAGATATATAATAAGCGAGTAAAACAAACAAATGTGAATACAATGAAAACAACTGATGAATAATATTTGAGGAGATAGATACATTTGGCCTGATTTAAACATTAAACAGTGAGGGCTAAAGAGATGTCTTAGCAGTTAAGAGTTCTTGTTGATCATTCAGAGGTCTCAGGTTCAATTCCCCCCAGCATTTACATGATGGCTCACAATCATCCATAACCACAGTTACAGGATATTCAGCAGGAATTTCCTGTTGAATATGAATGGATATGTGTGGTACATATATATCCATACAAGCAAAATATTCGTGCACAGAAAAATAAATAAATATGGACACATTAAACAGTACACACAGCTATGGAAACATCACTTGCTACCTCCATCAATATGTACTATCTAATGTTCTTACATATCAACTAGAAATACATTTATGACTAGTTAAATGGCCTAGCTGGTGAACCTACTCAACTTGTAAACTAGACAACAGGAGTTCAGTCCTCAGAGTCCAAGGTAGAAGGAAAGAATGAGCTATTGAAAGTTGTCCTCTGATCTCTATATGCATACTATAGTACATGCATACTTACACACATACATACACACACAAACACACACACGCATGTATTTCATATACACATACAGACATACATATAGCATTATATAATAATGTTTTAAAATTATAAATTTGTACAGGGTTTTAACATATACTACTAAATATTTTCAAGGAAGCTTGGGATGTGGGGCAGAGAAAGGAAGACCTTGGTAGTATTGTTCTGAGGTAAATACCTCTTAGATCTGTGTGGCTGAGCAGGTGGGAATGTGTCCATCATGGAGGTTCATCAATAATAAAACAGTCCAAATCTGAAACCATTATAATCCTGATTATATATTATTCTTGGTTTTAAATTATGATCACTAAGCAGATTTTTCAAAAATCTGACAACTTAAGAGACAGAATGCAGTAGTGTCTTTCTTAATGTGCCCACTTGGCCAGGCTTGACTGTATTTCCCGGATAGCTTCTCTATTTTCTGTTAAAGTGGGTTGACCACAAGAAAGTCTAATGGGCAATTTAGAGGGTAGAATTGAAGCAGCAGTCATTTTGCTGTTCATGTACATTTTTTATTCTTCTGGCTCATGTTGTTGGCATGAGAGAATGACCAGGTCTTCAAATGCTGCATCTCACTGCAATTCTTCTTCAGCTGCTCCACCTCATGTGCCAGATTGGTGTGTTTATCAGTATCACAGTGGGCCATGGGCTCTTTAAAGACATCTATACCATCATGTCAGAAACAAGAACTGAAGCTTACCTCCTTGTGGTGTAGTTCTAATGACTCTTATTCTAACACTGCTCTTGTCTGTCTTCTTTTCTACATGCTTGTCTTGTGGACTTTAAGCTCCACTATCAGATGTGAATACACTATCAAAAGAGAGCCACTAAATCAAAATCCTCAGGCTCTTGGAGTACAATCCCATCTGGCTATGTGCCTGCACCCTGGTGGTTCTGCTTTTCTTATTGAACCTTGACTAATACATGTCCTAGCCAAACCTACTAACACAGGTAGCCAGTGTCATACTTCAATACATTCAACTGAATTAGTTAAGTGTCTACTATGTGTCAAATACAGTCATGAGCATGGGCTACCTTGAGGATATAGAAGATAACAATACAGATGTCACTTTCATCGTAGAATATGAATAATACTGGGGAAGCAGAAATAAATTTAAATATGGATTAGTTAACATAAAATGTTTCAGTCTACTAGCTTGTAGATATAACGGTCTTATTAAATAAGAAACACAGAGCCAAATGCAGAGTTAAAAGCCCAAGAAGTCAGAGCAGTAGCTAAGAGCTGAGACTAAAACTGCCTTCTTATCACTTACTGCTGCTGCCGTCCTTCCCCTCAGAAAGAGACCTACTTCCTGTGTGTCTGTCTTTTTATTGACTTTCTGTTCTGCCTTCTCATTGGTTGTTAACCCAACCACATGACCTCCTCATCACAGCCTGTCTATACAGACCTCCCGGTCTCTATGGTTGGTATTGAAATTAAAGGTGTGTATCTCCAAGCTAGCTATGTCCTTGAACACACAGACTCTGCCTGTCATGTGATCAGATTAAAGGTGTGTGCCACCACCACCCGGCTTCTGCTATGGCTTGCAATTAGCTCTGACCCCCAGGCAACTTTATTTATTAACATACAAAAAAATCACATTTCAGCACAAATAAAATATCACCATACTAGCTTCCTTTTTCTACTATAACAAACTTAGTACCTAAAAGAATACAAATGTGTTACCCTGTAGTCTTGAAGCCAGAAATCTGGAATGACTATTTGCTAAAATCTAAGCACTGGCAGAGCTGTTTCAGGGAGACTAAGAAACAGTTTCATTGACTTTATGGCTGCTTGCATTCCTTGAATCACTTTCCTTCCCTCATCTCCTTCAAAAAGCATCAGTCCAACACTGGTTCCCATCTTGTTTCCTTTTCACAGAAAGAAATCCCACAGCACGTTCTCATCCGTATAACTATTGAACCCACTAGAAAAATCCATAATAACATTCTCATGTTAAAATTCTTAACCTCACCTGAAAATAAAATCCCCTTTATTATATGAAATAATGAATTTCTGGGGTTAAGAGTGGATATTGCAGGAATGGGTGCATAATTGAGACTATCATAAATTATAATTTATGTTTTGAAGAAAATAAGTAAGAGAAGACATAACATTTTAATATAATATGACTGGAGATAAACTCTTAGTCTCTTTCAATCAGAATGATCAGGAGGGCTGTGTTCTCATATACTAAAAGAAAGCAAGCCACTGTATATCAACCATACCAAGTGGGATGGATATGTGGTAGAAACAGACCTAAAGAGATGTCCTAATGCTGTGTTATATAAGGTCATATGCTAAGCACTAGGGTTTTAAACAAGATATAAAGGGAATTCAGAGAGATGTACGGTAGGGAGAGGGATAAGACAGGGGTGTACATGATATGCTGCTGTCAAAGATCACTTTGTCCAAAAAGTAAACTTAAATCTTTATTCTTTTAACCTGTTTGGGGGTTCTTCATAGTCCAATCAGCATCTGATTTTTTAAATTTGATTAGTCATTGATTAGTTAGATCTGCAAACCAGCAGCAGTAACCTCACACACTAGAAATGGAGACTCAAGTGCCAAATACCAAACTCACTAAATCAGAATCTGTGCTCACTATGGCCAGATGGTGCATGGGCATGAGTTTATGAAATGTGACTTTAGGAAACATTACAGTTGTCTTACAAAGGAAAGTCAATGCCTTGGCCTAGAGCAGAGGCTATGGAGATTATGAGAAGTCATCATATGCAAGATATGATTTAAATGCAGAAGCAGACAAGAATTGCATGCTATTTGTTGTAAATGTGAAGGCTGGAAAAAGAAAATCTACTGAGATAACAAAATTTTAGGTCTATACAGTTAAACAGTGGTGGAACTCTACTGGGATGGAAAACATCAAGAAGCCCTAGGGGCTTGTTACTCCATCTGTTAGACCTGAGATGCCTACTAGATCCTTATGTAAACCACTCACTTTACCACATTGGTATTGGGGTGATCCACATGGCATACAGAACACCAGAATATCCTAATATCTCAAGTAACTCGTGGCAGTTAACAGTGAGTAATTAACAAGCTTTTGTTGAGAAAAATGCTAAACAAGCAGCATATTTCTTGAGACTATTGTTCTAAAACAAAACAACAACACCAACAAAGAAAAAAAATGACCCAGTCTAATAGAAGACAACTAACTGACTTGACATAAGTACATTCCAAGTATTTTCTTATCACATATTCCATCCAGAAAAGGTGACATCATAGCTAGGAATGTCATCTCAACCTTGGAATCATGATTTCAAGATGGCACTAAGTTGCAATATAAAATCTTGTCTCCAGTTGCAGCCCCTGTGCAAACACAAAGGTAGCTAGTTTCATCATGCAGATAATTCATAAGTTCTTTTCTTGCTTCTGAACATTTGGAGTCTAAGGGTACCATAAAATTCAGAAATGAAGTTGGAACTAAGGATATAAATTTGGAAGACATGAAGGTTCAGTTAATAGTGAAGGCTGCAAAGATGAGAAATCATCAATTTGTAAGAGAACATAAACAAAGACTGAAAAATGATCCCCGAAGAATAACTGCCATGTAGAGGCAAGAAACGGTCAGGAGAGAGTGAATAGGGTCTGAGACAAAGCAGCCAGTGAGGTGATTTGGTAGCCAGGAAGGTCAGTGAAACAAAAATTCCAAAAAGAAAGAAATGGTCAAATAATGTCAAATGCTGATGATATACTTTCCCCACCAACCTCATATGTTCTTTTTGTTTTCTTTTAACCCATTTAAGTCCACTTAGTATCACCAGTATTTGCAGGGATGGGGGGTACATCTACTGGAGTCTACATAGCCTCCCAGGGGTCACAACCCTGAAAGAGGCTGACATTCCTTCCAGTGTCCATAAATTGCTAATAGCTCCTCGACTAGGGATGGGACTTCTGACACCCTCCCCAATCCATGTTGGAACTTGCCTGGCTTCATCTTGTCTCACTGTTGTGACTGTTATCACAGTTGCTGTGAGTTGATGTGTGCGAGTCTCTTGTCATTTCCAGGAAACACCGTTCCACTGCATTAATACACTACCTCTGACTCTCAGAATCTTCATGCCCTTCCACGATGATCACTGAACCTTGGAATAAAGGATAGGATATCAGTGGGCATATGTTTTTAAATAAAATATCACAGAATATTTAATTTACATATCAAATCAACAAGAATAAAAAATATTTTCTCCTCTCATACTTGTTGATTGTGAATCCGGAAAGTATAAGAACTGGCAAATTGGCATCAGATTATGGTGATATAACAAGATAGCATTGTTTATACACAAAATTGCATAATATTTTTGTTACTGAGCATTGATAAACATAATGCATAAACCTTTCATTCGGTATTTCATTTCATTGCTCACTTCTGTGCTTATTAATTGAGTTACATCATTTATAAAGAAAATAAATAAATCTAGGCCCATTGTAAGATATTACAACTCAAAGTTCTGTTTTAGTCTGAAGCTGGGGTAGCATTGAAGCTGGAACGGCATTGATACTGTTGGTTATGCAAATCAGGGAAGGATGAGAAGTGAAAGCTATAACATGTCTGTGATGGATAGAAATAAGCTTAGGCTTGACAGGCAATCTAGAAATTACTGTTACCTCTCATTATATCCCTCCACACATGTGCAGAATGGGATTTTAAGCATCTTGATCCAGCAGGAACTCTGCCTCATATTCTGTCACTGATGGCCATCTAGCAGTGCAATGCTGTTGCCCTAAATGACATCCCAATGCTGTTTTTGAAACAGCATGAGATATTACTCAAGAAGTAGTTTGTGACTGGAAATAGCCACCTGAAATTTAAGGGTAAGCATCATTTTGCCACTCACGAGATGATAAACAACATCACACAGAGATGTGCCTATGAGAGCTGGTACATGGTACAGAATTCACTTCGCTATTCCAGTCCCTGGTTGGAAATTTAAATGTCCTCAGCCATCACAGATTTATAGAGCTTCAGTGCCTCAGATGCCGTCCAATTGTAACCTTTTTAAAGAAGCAAACGGAGGCTCATATTGTCATAGGGTACTCCCACTGTCACAAGCCAAATGTGAACTCTAAAAGTTACTTGTGATGAGCCACAGAACATTGTTCTTTCTATCTTGTAGTTTTAGGATTAAGAAAACAAGAGACCATTATTTGTCCCACAGATATAAATCTTTATCATTTAAAAAATAATATTAAGGTAAATTGTTTAAAATATTCCTTTCTCTTTCATGATAAATCCATACCAATCTCAAAATAGATTAAGGAGTAAATGGTGGAAACAATTTTCTCAGCCACCATAAGCTGCAGTTCTCTTACCTATTAAATATAGAGAACGATGTCTGCCTTCCAGGCTCATTCAAAGGGTTAAACAAAATATGTATAAAATGTGTAGTTCAGAGTTTGGCATGCATAGAATGAGCATTCAGCAAATGATAGTGACTGTCATCTCTGTTGTCATAATCATTGCACAAAAACCAAAACACATGTTTTATCATAAACTCAAAAGCCTGGAAGAAACTTCAAGGCATCTATTTATCTCTTTTCTTTCTTTGTTCCAGGGTGAAAACTGCACTCATCCATTCTGAATCTCCTTTCAAGTGAGTCTAGGAAAGAATATAACAATACTTCTTAGTGGGTTATTATGACAATATAAACAATGTTATTTAATTGTTGTGGTTCGTATAGTTTTTTTCGTTTTTTTTGTTTTGTTTTGTTTTTTGCCCATGACATATTTTCTGCAGCTCCAATTGACAGCAGCTGACAGCTTCTAGGAACAATATCTTAATGAAGGATCATTGTACAAAAAGTGTTTCTTTGACTAGGAAAGGAGAGGGGCTGTGAGAAGTAGGCAGAAATCCATTAGAGATGGCAAAAAAAGCAAAAGGCCTGTGTGAGCTGAAGGGTTCTCCTTTAGCCTAAGAAAGCCCTCTGATTAGACAGGAAACTGTCATAAGGGCATAAAAGCCACTTTTAGCACCATATGAGGCGGTCTCTCTCCCTTTTAGTTAGACCAGTAAAATGAGAATGATATTTCTCAAGTTACCGCTGTCAATTATTTAGGAAGTAAAAGCTCAAGAAAGTCATAGACATGTCTCAAGCATCAAATACAAAAGTTTCATCCAAAAGTGGATACAACTTAGGGCTGACTTTATGACTCTTCAGTAATACTGGACTTAGAAACAGCCAGAAGAAAGTAAACTCTAACTCACTTAATTGGAAGTGGATGTCCCAATATAAAACAAAAAAAATCTGTTTGAATTATGAGTTGTCAGGGTCATTGTCTCATCTGTATTGAGTATGGTACAACCTAGTACATGAAAAGCAATGTCCTTTAAAGAAACAGGATGAAAAACACTTAGAAGAAAGACTTGTTATCCTAAATAACCCTCAGTACAAGTTGCAAAGATCAATAAAAATAAAAGATAAGATTCAAAAACCAAGAAGAGAGGCACCTGCCTCAACATAATAAAGGCACCTTACAGCTAGCCCACACCCAACATCATCCTACACAGAAGACCAGAGCATGTCTACTAAAATCAGAACAAGACAAGGATGTCTACTCTCTCCTTACATATTCAAGATAGCACTTGAAGTCTTAGCTACAGCAGTAAGAAAACTAAAGGAGATCAAGGGGATATAAATAGGAAGGGAAGAAGTCCAAGTATCTTTATTTGCAGATGAAATGGTTTTATAAATAACAGACCCTAAAACTCCACCAGGAAGTTTGTACAGCTGATAAACACTTTTGGCAAAGTAATAGGATAAAAAATTAACACACAAAAATCAGTAGCCTTACTATATATAATTCATATATGTATATATATATATAAAAAAACAGATTGAGAAAAAAACAGGGAAACAATACCTTTCACAATAGTCTCAAAAAAAAAGTAACACACTTGGGATTACTCTAGCCATGCAAGTGAAGGATTTGTATAACAAAATATTAAGATGCTGAAGAAAGAAACTGAAGAAGATATCAGAAGATGGAAACATCTCTATTCACATGGATCAGGGTTAATAGTGTGAAAATGGCATCCTATGAAAAGCAATCTATAGATTCAATGAAATCTCCATCAAAATTCCAACACAATTATTCAATAAAACTGAAAAGATAATTTTCAGTTTCATATGAGAACACACACAAACACACACACACACACACACACACACACACACACACCCCAAAAATAAACAAAAAACAGGATAGATAAAACATTCCTGAATAATAAAATAACTGCTGGAAGTATTATCGAACCCAATCTCAAATTGTACTATCAAATTATAATAATAAAAACTGAATGGTATTGGCATAAAAACAGATATGTACATCAGTGGAATTGAATTGAAGACACAGTTATGTACACCTAATTTTTTTTTTAACAAAGAAGCCAAATAAACACACTTTAAAAAAAAAGGCAGTGTCTTCAACAAGGAGTGCTGGTCAACTGGATGGCTGCATATAGAAGAACACTAATAGAACCGTATCTATTACCCTCACAAAACTCAATGCAAAATGGATCCAGGATCTCAAGATAAGCCCTTAAATGTGACAGAAGAGAAAGCAGGGAATAAACTTGAACTCATTGGCACAGGAAAAGTCTTTTTTTTTTTTTGAGACAGGGTTTCTCTGTGTAGCTTTGCTCCTTTCCTGGAACTCACTCTGTAGCCCAGGCTGGCCTCAAACTCACAGACCTGGCTCTGCCTCCTGAGTGCTGGGATTAAAGGCGTGCACCACCACCACCTGGCTGGAAAAGTCTTTCTGAACAGGACACCAATAGCACAGGCATTAAGACCTGAAATCAATAAATGAACCTCATGAAGCTAAAAAGCTTTTGTACAGCAAAGGATTCCATTATTTTAGCAAAGTGTTAGGCTACAGAACGGGAAGAAACTTGCCAATTACGCCAAGAACATCCCAAGAACTGGTGCCAGGGCTACAAGGGAAGAAAAGAATACAGAATCCTTGGCCCTAAGACATAGTAAGGGAAATATACACTAACCAAAGCACACACATGTGTCATGAAGTGCATGCTGAAAGTGAGAGGACATGATTTATACTAGAGAAGTAGTAGAAGTTAATCTGTGATGTAAGAAGTAGCTAATGATAAATGGAAAATAAAGATTCTAAGCCAAAGCTCTTGAAGAGGAAGAAAAGTCATAGTATCTGAAGAAATGGCGGAAGAAAGACCCATGAAGACAGTGTTAACTAAGAAGACAGAAAAGAAGAAGGATGCATAGGTGGGCGTATAGACTATGACAAAATCATACTGGTAGTCTAAAGAGTTTTAAACTTACTCTAAATGCAATGGGATTGTCTTTGAGTGGTTTTGAGACGTGAAACTGCTGGGTTTTTTAATAAGTAACCCAGATTTCTTTTAGCCGACACCAGCAAATACAATAGTACACATATGTAGATGTTAGTAGGACATTTTTATGTTCTAGTGATAACGACAGGCTGCATAAACCAGGCAAGCTCTGTGGTGCAGGGAACCATGAACTTGGCTTGGCCTCGCTGCCTTGAGAGGCATGCATCATGGGTTTTTTCAGGTTAGAGTCCATGGCTCCTAGGGCACAATGTGCCTTTCAGTTCCTGAGAGACCAATGAACTCTCTCAGGCAGTGAAGTGTTCAGGTCACTTTCTGTTTCTCTGTATGTTCCTTTAAAAAAAATCACTCCTCTTTGTATAGAAAGTTATAGAGATAGGATTATAACCAAGAGTTTTTGCATTAGAGTCAAGATCATAATTTCAGATGACTGTGGCCGGACATTATTCTAGGTACGTCTGTCATTATGTGTGGGGAACAAGTTAGCACTTGTACCCAAAGCCACAGTAGAGGGAATTGTACTGCCTGGAGTAAGGGGATCCCAGACAATCACTTGTCAAAGAAAACAAGTAAAACGTCTTGATTTGTTGTCAAAAAAAAAAAAAAAAGTCGAAGAAACGTGGAAACTTGACAGGACAATTGTTCTTCTTAGATGTTAATCTGTGTACCCTGTATAACTTGCAAATGTCATTGTATCCTGGTAACTACAACTGCATTGATCCTGGCCATTGCCATCATATGCTGTTTCTGATGAAGGTATAAAAAGTCTGATTGCTCTCAATAAAACTGTCACAGCCTCAGTTGTGCTGTGGCCCCTCCAACTTGGCCTGATTCCATCCCTCGGGGCAATATCAGGTGACCTTGGCCTGGCAATGCTGAAAGAAGGAAATACATTCAAGACTAGAGAAAGTATCTGTAGGTCTAGTGACGGTAAGTATAGAATATAAGAGGAAGGGAAAAATATTAACTCAGTCTATGGCTGAAATAAAAAGCAAAAATGGATGCCATTTATTGATTTGAACCATAACAAGGTTGTGAGTCTGAAGACAAGAAAAAGTTCACCTCAGGTAATATTCCGTGTAGACAGGAAATCAGAGAGACTGGGGCCAGGAAATTAGAATCTTTTAGGAGGAGAATAATTCTTTAAAGTTTCTCTTATTTTTCTTAAGTTCACATATACATGAACATACACACACACACACACACACACACACACACACTATTTCTCACATTTAAAATCTATCTATATTGATTTTCTCTTGTTAGCAGGGCGGCTGGCCTACTTCAATAATTTTTTGCTATCTAATTTTATGCTCCAGATGATAACCAAATCAGAACACCAACCGTCTTTGGCGCTGTTATCTTTGCACACTGGAGCCTTAGAGTTTCCAAAGTAGGCAGAGTACTGTAGGAGAGAGTCGTCCCTGCTGCATTTCACTTTGAACATGAACCTCTCTCTTATATTGAGTACAAATTTCATTTTATACATCAAGAACCTGGCCAGGAGTTGGAAATAAAAAACAGCAAAGCATAAGACATAGTCTAAACACATTTGAAGGAAATGGCTCCATCTTAGTAAGAGCCTCTCAAACAGATCTCTGGTAGTAACAGGGTAGAAGGTAATTTGATCTTAGTCAATAAACACAAGGTATTTCTTAGATCTGGGCATTGTCTCTCTTTTTTTTTTTTTTTTTTTTTTTACAAGCGTAGCACATATTGAAAGTGAGGAATTAGGAATGAGAGACTACACTGCTTCTGTATGTCCCTAAAATTTTCTTTAAAAATTGTGTTCTCGGCCGGGCAGTGATGGCACATGCCTTTAATTAATATTAGCACTCTGGAAGCAGAGGCAGGCAGATCTCTGTGAGTTTGAGACCAGCCTGGGCTACCAAGTGAGTTCCAGGGAAGGCGCCAAAGCTACACAGAGAAACTCTGTCTCGAAAAACAGAAAAGAAAAAAAAATCATGTTCCCTCTTCCCTTAAATACATGGTATCTAATACGGTCTTTAGTGATTATCTTATATTGAATGTAATGTAATGGGCAATTTTCAGTTCTTCTTTGAAGCATTTACACAGCTACTTGTTCTGTTTTCCTTGAAAATATTTTTCTTTGGCCTGAAAGACATCATTATCTGTTATCATCCTATCTCAATCTCCAGTGGTAAAATGCATTTATTGTTCTCGTCATTAATCATTCTGATGCCTTGGGTATCACACTTTGAATCTTCATTCTTCCCTTTCAGCATTTCACCCAGGTGACCTCTTGTCATGTCCTGGAAGGAATCACTTTGTGATTATTATAGAAATTTCCACTGATATGCTTATGATTTCTAAGCAAGTATCTCCCCTGGCCAACAAAAGTTGCTCAATACATGTCAGATGAGTTGTGGAATGAATAAATTTGAAGTAAATTTTACTCAAAAAATATACACGTATGGTCAAAAATCATATCAAATTCCAGAAGCCAATCGAGTTCTGAAGAAAAACAGACTCCTTGGAAACCACATCCCAAAGGAAAAGGACCTGAACATTCATATAACAATATAACACCAACTGGTTAAATTGGAGATATCAAGACAGTAACACATAGTCTTTTTGACAAATTTGGGTCCTGGAAGTTGACTATGGTTTCCTCAACATGGAAGAAAATTGATACTGCATTGATATCAGCAAAGGACTGCACAGAAGCTGGCCATGGTACTCTGGGAATCTAAACTCCCCACACAGAGCAGTGGCAAACAAACCTTGGAAGCACAAAATAACTTCAATACAGAACAGTCCCAGCATGGATGACCTACAGGACAGAACAGTTGGCCTTACAGGAAGTTGTAGGTGGAAATCCAGGATGAAATTTTTTTTAACGGAATTCAAAAGGGAGAAAGCTTTGGATCCTTAAAAATATGGAAATTCCAGTTGTTTGAGGATGGTGGGATCTGCCACACTCCCAGTCTCCAGTGCTTCATCTGCTCGGTCCCTCCCCTCAGCATCACTACAAGGGCTGGCTCTCAGGTGGACAAGTAGGGTAGAGGTCATGTTTGGCAGTGTTGACAACTGCTGCACAGAGACCACTTGGAGAAGCAATGTCGGTTGGCAGTGGTCAACAGAGAAAGAGTAACTGAAGGAAGGATAGATTTGGAGAGAGAACTTCCTTGGCTTCCTCTCCAAACCTCTGGGATACAGAAAGCTCCTCCACAGAGATCATTAAATGTAGGTAAAGAGTTCCCAAGAAACTTTATGGGTAGCCCAAGATTCCAAAAATCTTAAGAGTCAAGTATTTCCCTCAGTAAGTGTTGCTCAGGTGACCTATGGAAGGAATAAAGTGGAGGGGACACAGGGCAGGGAAACAGAAGTTATTCTTGTTTACCATGTGCCTGAACACTGATTGGAAACAAACAGATATTTCAGGTACATCAGCAGACCTTGTTTGTCTCAGTGCAGACCAGCATTCATTATTAGGTCTGTCACTAATTCTGAAGAGTTTAGGAATGGTTTGGAATGTCAAAATCTATGCGAGATTCATGCATTTGTTCTCTGTTCCTGTACTCTTCCTTCTCTGAGACTTTAATATTTGTCAGACTCACTTTTTGGCTATATCCACAAGTGACACAGTGGACGGGTCTGGTTTCACTGGTTCACTTGGTCTCAGTATTCACAATACTTCTTGCCTGTCCTTCACAGAGGAGCGAGAGCTCCCAAAGAGAGCAAGAATGCTTCTCAGAATGAAATAATTGCTCCTTTTCTTCCTCAATATGCTCGAAAGTTAACATCACTCTTGATCTATCTGAGAATAAATCTAAGTGCTTTTGTAGCTGAGAGCTGTCCCAAAGATGATGTTTTCATAGAGGTAGTAGAGGAAGTTCAGACAATATTAGTTATTCCTAATGGAGGCTACTATTTCTCAAACTATCTAAGACATGCAAGGCATTTTTTTTTATTTTGGTTTTTCGAGACAGGGTTTCTCTGTGTAGTTTTGATGCCTGTCCTGGATCTCGCTCTGTAGACCAGGCTGGCCTCGAACTCACAGAGCTCTGCCTGGCTTTGTCTCAGAGTGCTGGCGGCATTTTTTAAAGATTTATTTTTACTTTATGGGTATGATTGTTTCACCTGCATTTATGCAAATATACCACAGGTGGGGGGGCACAGAAGTCGGAAGAGGGTGCCAGATTCCTTGCAACTGGAGTTATAGATGGCTGTAAGCTGCCATGTGGGTGCTGGAAACTAAACTTGAGTCCTCTGTAAGAACTACAAATTCTCTGAGTCATTTTCTAGCTCCAAGGCAATTTTTAATATTTATTTCTACATTCCTTTTATGTCCTTTGTTAACATTTTTACACATTTTCAAATATGAGCCTGGGTTATTTTTTTAAAATGGTCAAAATCTGCAGAATGATAAGTGAGCATTTAGCATTTAGTAGGATTTGGGGGCACATCTATAAGAAATTTCTTTCTTTTGGCAGGGGAGGAGGGAGACAAGATTTCTCTGTGTGGACTTGGCCATCCTAGAACTCACCCTGTAGACCTCCAACTCATGGAGATCTGCCTGCCTCTGCCTCCCAAGTGCTGGGATTAAAGGCATGCGATTAAAGGCCTGTGCCATCACCACCCGGTTATGAGAAATTTTAAATGCATCCTCTCCATTTTGAAAGAAAGTTGTCTTCAAGGGTGTGGACCAAATGATTTCTGTATAGCTAGGGTAATCTTGACTTTGTTCATCCTTAGCTCTTGACTATACTTTTGCCATCAAATGTCTTTAAAATCCTACTTCTCTGGTTCTTGCCTGTGCATGCAGGAAACACCTAGAGATAGTCTAGGGTTAGTTCACCCTAGTTCTCATTCTAAAACACTCTAGTTTGGCTAGTATAAGGTAAGAGTTGAATGGTTGAAAATATTCCCAAAGTGATTCTAGTGTTCTGGAAAAAAAAAATAAAAAAAAAACCTGAAAACACCATTTTTCTCTGTTGGCCTATATAGAGCCAGGTACAAATCACCATATATAAGAAACCAGGTGTCCCTTGGGCCTAATTAGGGAAGCTTCATTTTCCATAGAGTTAGACTGCATGAAGGAGTTTCTGAAATCTAGGTGGCTGATTGAAGTAATGATTGTCGAATCTTATCCACTTACTCACTTGGACGTGGCCTATGCCACAGAACTGTGCTCTTCAAGGGCATGCAAGAGCTCCACGAAGAAGAATTCCCACTTTATATCATTCAGACTCTACAACAAAGAGGTAGGTTTCTCAAGTACTCAGCATGAAAATTAACCAGCTGTAAATGTTGCCATCAGCTTCCAGAATTGCAAAGCCTCTTGGGAGCCCTGTGTATTAAAAGATTATTTGGAAATAAAGTACTACATTGAAAACCTACTGGAGCTTCCATATAATCTTCACGCAGATTTCCTCACCTCAGCTTATTACCATCTTTACTCTTTTTTCTGAGCTTAATTTCTTTGTTTCTGGAGGTGATAAATAAAAACAAGGAAGAAAAGAACCTCCCTACATCTGTAATTGTCTTAATGAGGCTGGGCATAGCTTGTCAAAAGAGCAGGAAGAACTTCTATTAGCTGCTATTATTGATTTATTGGAACAGGTTTTTTTTTCATTGTAATTTAGGTTTTGACTGGATGAGAATTCAAATTATGACCGATGCCTTGAAAAAAATTATTAAATTAAACATATCGGACTTCCACTGAGATGTAATGAGCCCCTTCTCTATCCCCAGCATGCCTAGAAAATGCATCTTGCTCCTTTCAGCTCTTAAACAAAAGCAGTCATTACTTGGAAGAACCAAGACAAAAGGTATGTGAATAAGAAAAAGGATTTTTCTTCTAACACTAATTAATTCACACAGTCCTCTGAACCAGAGTGCCACCCTTTCTTGGTCTGAATTAATTTTCTCTCGTGGAGAAAAAGGTCTACTGTTTTATTTTAAGACTAGAAAAATGATCCCTCCACTTGGCCAAGAAAGTTCAAAACAATTAGAGGGAATGTCTAAATGAGTAAGAAGTTAATTCTTCGTCTTTCTTGGGAAAATAATGTGCTGAACTGGGAGAAATAGATGGCTTAAGTTATTTCCAAAAAGGCAGGTGCAATTAGGATTCTTCCAGAATGCCTCCTCAGAAATCAGGATTCGGCAACCAGAGGAATGCCTCTGGATTCTGGAACCCAACTGCACCTTATTCAACTCCAATCCATACGTACAGATGTTTCCACATTAGCAAGAAGCTAATAAAGGTACAAAAAGGGATCTCACTGAGAGGCTTTTTGAAATTAGAATGCTACCACTTTCTTCCTTAACTGAGAGTTATGACTTTTATTATCTAGATCAGTTCACTCCGGCTTTTCAAAGAAACTTTTAATTATTTTCCAAGTCAGGATTTTGATAACTATTTCCTGAACATCGACTTAGCAACACTTATTGATGAATTGTCCACATTGAGGAACATTACATGCTTCCAAATCTAACATGACTCCTGTGCTTTTACATTATCACAGTTACCTTGGAAGCGAATAAAAACTTCAATTGGTACGAAATGATTAAGGCGGGAAATTACAGGTTTCTCCCATAGTATATGATATTTTTCTTCTCCAAAGATTTGAAAGTGCTGAAGGAAACTTTGTTTTAAATGAACGAAATTTGTGGATAAACATAGCAATATTTTGTTTTAAAATAAACACTAAAAAAGTTTGCAAGTGCTTTCAGTTTCATTTCATAGGCAGAATATATAGATATATGTGTAAATATTTATTGAAGCATGTGCAAACTTATATATGAAGCAAAAATGTATGTATTTATATATACCACAGGTTATAGAGTAAGAGAATTAAAAACACAAAATAGTCTCTCTCTCTCTCCCTCTGTGTGTGTGTCAGGGGTGGTGGTGGTGGTGGTGGTGGTGGTGGTGATGGTGGTGGTGGTGGTGGTGGTGTTTTTCAGCAAGGTTGATTCCTGCTGAGACAGAAAATGAGGTCTTGTGTATTTAGTCTACCTCTGGTGGTTTGGTACAATATTGGGTCCTACATTACTCAAAAGTGCATCATCAAGAGTATCCCAAGTTTCTATTCTCCCAGAAGACCTTTTGTTTACTTCCTAAGGTTCATAGTCTTCCCTCCTTCCTGGAGAGAATGTTTCAAATTAGAAGAAACTGATGTACAGTAACATTAGAACCAGTCCTTGTTTTGGAAGTAGACAGTGAGCAGTGGTATTCTGTGAAACGCCAATGACCAAAAACCTCACTGTACCCATTCTTCCTTGTGTCACTTTTTGGTGATTGCCAACCACTTTTTGCTGGAGGTGATGGCATGAGAGAAAAGAGGATACAGGGAGAACCATAGAAACTTTTCTTCACTCAACAGTATACATCAAGGCATCTGGGGAATTGATCATGGAACAATACTAGAGAAGTACTGCCTAGCAATATAAAAAGAAGGAAACAGCTGCTATCGTGATGGAGACTGTCCAGAGCAAAACTACAGAGAGAAGAGATATTCAGACTGCTGAGCAGTCTGCAAACTAAAGAGAGCACCAGGTTTGCCACTTTTGTGGGTAGTCACCCACGTTGAGGTGTGGGGCATACATAGGCTGCAAAGAGGGTGCCGAAAGAAATTTAGATAAATAGAACTTAATCTTTAAGCTGTTTGTGCAGAGAGTGGATACAAATGGTACCAGAGGAAGTTAGTTTAATCTGTTTGTACAGAGAATAGATATAAAGGATGGCTAAAAGGAAGTTAGCTTGGGTTGTTTGTATGGAAATTAGAGACGAATTGTGAAAAAGAAAGTTAGCTCAAGTTATTTATGCTAAGATAAGATACTAAAAAACAGAAGATGGTGTCAGGGCATAAACAACTTGTAAATAGGGTGACTTTTAAAATGATTGGTTGGTTCCTTCACCTCCTCCTAGGGTTTTGAGGTTTTCTGGTATAAAAGAGGCTTACTGCCTATCCAGGTAAGAGGGAGGCTGGGGAACAGGCCAGCGGCATGCACTTGCCTTTCCTCGGTTCCAGGCCACCTCTTCACAGGTGACCTAAGTTCCCGGTGGGGCAGGTCCCCACACTGAGGTAGGCTTTTCAGTGATGCACCTAATTTTGTGTCATCTCTGCTACTTGTAAGTAGCCCCCGATCCATTCTCTTTCTGGTAACCCTAATAAAAGCTAACTGGTTGACAAAGTGGGACACAAAAAAAAAGTGCATCATCACATCGGCCTTTGTCTGCATACCACATCATCCCCACATGCATGTTCATCCCTAGGTCTGGAATTTCTCTTTTGACAAAGATACTTGTCATGTTGTGTTGGGCCTACCCTGATGATTATTAATTTCATTATCTCTGGAAAAAGCTATATGTACACAAGAGACAGGCTCAGAATGCATGGTTAAAGATCTGCTGGTAGAGGCAGAGAAAGTTTTTTCTACAAACTTCCAGTCAGAGCAGACACAAACTATAAACAAAAATGAGAATTTTGGCTCTTAAATATGATTTAATACATTTTTCTGTTAAGACAGAATTTCATAACTAAGTGTGAAAAAAAGAACTTAAGATTTATGAAATATTGGCTGAATAATTTAAGAGTATTGTCAGATCCTTTCAAATACATGGGGATATTAATCCAAGTGATTTTAAGGTAGGGTAAGAGGAAACAATAAAAGGACTTGTTTCTTTTTGTTTTTTAGTCCTATGGAATTCCTTTTCTTTGGCTACATTATGTATTGTATATATTAAATTTTTATGTTAAAAATGCTCTTGGACGCCAGGCAGTGGTGGCACTCGCCTTTAATCCCAGCACTTGTGAGGCAGAGGCAGGCAGATCTCTGTGAGTTCAAAGCCAGCCTGAGCTACAGAATGAGTTCCAGGAAAGGCGCAAAGATACACAGAGAAACCCTATCTCAAAAAAGAAAAAAAAATGCTCTTGAAACTAAGTATAGTGGTGCTGGGCCAGAAGGATCACAAATCTGAGGCCGCACTGAGCCATATATGAAGTGAGACCCCATCTCAACCTGCCCCCTCACAAAAACTCTTGGAGTGGGGATTTAGCCACTTAGCATGCCTAAGACTCTGAATCAAAGTTCCAGGAAAACAGAACAAAAATACTCCTTACTAAAAAAATGTGTGCTTCGGGCCTAATGATAAGCATTTCAAAGTTGTTATAGTTCTCATTAAAAATCTGCAAACATTATTTGATATTAGCACTTTAATTTTATTTGGATAATGGTATCACAAAATGGTTAAATAACTTAAGCAAATTATTCAGATTCTGCTCTGCTCCAAATTGGTTCTCTACACCAGACGCCATGTATTCATTATTTCTCCCCTTCTCCAAAGTAAAGAAAATATCTCAGTGCCCTCCCTATACAGAGAAATCAGCAATTTTGAAGTGGAAATAAGCAGAATCAGGCTTCGATGCTGAAAATAGTGATGAGAAATTCAGAGCTTCCCTTCCTCCTGCCTATTAGGAGATAAATTACTTATTAGGTGATAAGACAGTTGTTCAAATATCATTCCAGCAGCTGATCCTGCCTTTTTTCTCAGTTCCAAATGACAAATTCATATCAAATATTTCTAGTGCTTGAAATATCCTAACTAGAAAAAAATAAACTCCACAGAATAATATTTTTAAAATAACTAATATTTCCTTGCCTGATAAAAAAATATACTGTTTTCAAGAAAGAAAAATATATAGGGATGAAACAGGTAAAACCTTGATGTACTTTCAAATCCTAAAAATATGCTCACTTTTATTTCATCTTTATTCTGAGCTGAAGGAATATTCCAGAAGCTGGAATGCTGAGAGTCATTCCAGTGTGTGTGTGTGTGTGTGTACACATATAAATGTATATACATATATACATACACACACACATATATATAGTAAGAGAGAAAAATCAAGAGACTCTTCCCCTCGCTTTCTACCACATACAAAGACTATGAGGACTAAGTAACCTATGTAATTAGCTGTAGATAATGAATCAATAATGCTATTTTACACCTGCTTATTTATTTATATGCCCAGGGATCCATATGGACAAAAATGCCTTATATAGATATATGTTTTAATTTTGCCAAACACTCTGAACTACATTTAATATAAAGAATGCATTTAAGTGTGTAATCTTACTGGAGAGAGGCAATATTTATTTTCCAAGGTCTCCTGGGATGGTATGTGAGAGTAAACTTTGGTAATATATAGAAGTGATTCAGATATACATGGCCGTGGCTGTTCTTCCTGCTGTGAAGGTATCTCATTACTGGTGCTCTGAAAAGCACAAACTCAGGATTAAGGAAGCTGTGTACTCTCCCTGGGGCTTCCTCTTGCCTGGTAGCTGGGGATAGTGCTAACAGCCCATATCATTTATATATGAATTCTTTCCCCCAGTGCCTCCTCTGTACTTTACCATTCTCTTAACTCCTGCAGGTATGACCAGAGCTCACAGGCCACCTGCCTGACTTTCCTTCCTAAAATGTTTCTGCTTTGGCTTCAGTGCTGATACTTCTCCTGTGTTACAGGCAAAATCGGAGACTCTCTGGACATCTTGTCTGACTACTGTCCAACCTGTCCCCTATAGGTTATGTTGGATTAGTAAGTGATGTCTTCATTTTCATTCCCAGATAAAATAACAGAGGAGGATTTGACCGCAAGTGGTTTACTGAAAGATTATCTCTTTGTTGGGGAAAGACGGGAGTAAAAGAAGAATGCTAATCAAAGTACTTATCAAGCAAATTGACAATATAAGTAAATGGAGTCCAATCCTATGGGAACTCTAAGAACCATGTAAGCCATCTCTTCCAGTAGTGATGGAGCTGAATTATGTATCCATCACCTCTCATCTGGAATTTCTTAAGGCTTATTCCCTGAGGATGGTATCTCCCTAGAACTACATAACCTGTCTGGTGCACAGGCAGAGAACCAATATTCACAGTAATTTCTCAAGCAAAGGGTTTCCAGTGAAGAGGCAGGTGAATGGGCCAGAAATGAAGACTGCCAAGAGAGTAAGAATAAAGCACAATGCTGGGAAGATGGCTCAGTGCTTAGCAAGTGCAAAGACCCGAGTTTGAATCCCCAGAACCCATACAAAGCCAGATACAATATGCTCATCAGTAACCACAGTATCTCTACGGCAAGCTGGAAAACAGAGACAGAACAGAAACTCACAGGCTGTCTAGCTCAGTGCGCACAGCAGCAAATCACAAAAAGCGCCTGTCTCAAACAGTGTGGGAAGCAGGGCCAAGCACGAGTTTGTCCTCTGACCTCCGCGTGAGTCCTGTGGTAGGCAGATACCTGAATTTACACACAAAAGTGTGTGCACACATACATCTAGGTGCATACATGCACACACACACACATATACACGAGGGGGGAGGGGGAGTGTCATAAATTAGATCATTTCCAGTGACTGGAGTTTAGCAAAATGTGCTTTGCTCTTGACACAGCTGTTACTGCCCTGTGATTTCTGCCATGCAAGCACTTTAAAGAGGAGATGGTGCTGCAGACTGAACAGTGGTCCACTCTCTTCAAAGACCACACTTCAGAGCTCAAACCTCCCATGTGATGGTATCCTGAAAGGCTTTTGTGTGGTGATTGGCTTTTCACAAAGGGAGGCTCTCAAGTTTGTATGACTGTTTTAGAGAAAAAGAAAGTACACCAGAAATTGGTCCCACCATCTGAGGACACAGAAGTGGCGAGCCTCCCAAAAACCCAACCGACAGCACTCACTAGGATCCAAACCTGCAGGCCCCCTTGGTCTCTGACTCCAGTCCTCCAAAACTGTGGAAACTGATCTCTGTAGTTTGAGCCAATGCATCTACAGCACCCTAGCTGTGACAGTTGGATGGTCTCTCAGTCACTTCTCTGGATCATTTGGCCTTTTGGAAAGAAAAAATCAGGGGCCTTTGAAATGGTTCGGTGGGCAAAAGTAATTTCTGCACAAAGCTGGCAACCTGAGTTCGATCCCCAGGATACTCACGAAGACGAAAAGAGAGCCGAGTCCACAAAGCTGGGCTAGGACCTCAACATACAAACCATGGCATGAATGCCCCCCCACACACACACAGAAACCATTTTAAACAAAGAAAGGAATCTGTACCCCAACTTCCTTTTACCTAAGATGTGAACCTACAAAAGATCAGAGCCTGAACTAGAGTTTCCCTCACATTTCACATGCAGAGGGAGGCATGCCAGAAAATGGAAATAAATTCTAGCACAGTTAACTCAAGGGAGATTCTAGGCTTATGCTTCTAAATTTCAAAAAATTTTTACAGTGAGTAACATTAACAGCATTTGGCAGGAAGTATGCCTGCATGCTAAAGTCTACTGAAGACTCGGTCACGGTGGGGCTTGAGCTTTTGCAGAGCAATGCCCAGACACAGCAGTGACAGTTCCAAAGAGAAATCAAAAGAGTTAACTAGAATCACGTTTCAGCTGGAGCGGAAAAGCACAGTGGCGAGCTGCTCAGTGGTGTCAGACAGAGAGACCTGCACAAAACAGCGGCAGCAGAACTCCCACAGGGACCACGCTCTTTCCTGGATGCCCACCGCCCGATCGTGATCATTGCTTTGAACACTTTAGGAGGAGGGAGAAATTGTATGTAAGACACTGGATTTATAATTATTAGGTACATGAGAAATTTTACTACTGAGTTGAAAGAGACAAGGAAATATGAACACAATTGAAGCCTGAGTTCATGAAGCAAATTGTACCCCTTCAGTGAGGAAAATTGTTTGATTGTAATCTAGTGAATGTGATTACTTTACCTGGCTGCTGGTAAACTCTAGCAAGTGCGACAGTGTGTTGTAAACCTGTGTCGGGGTTTTATATGGGACATAAAATCTCCTCTGTGACCCTTTCGTGTGTGCCAGAGCACTGTGGCATAATGGATTATAATGTGAACTTTAAAATTCTGATATCATACGGGGGCTTTTTACGAAATACAAGAAAAAATGCTCAGCAAGTTACCCTTTCTGCTGGAACCGTTAAGAGTTTGGGAGAGAGTTTTAGCATCTGGTCCATAAAATTTTCAGGTAGAGCCATCAGTAACTGCAATGTTCCTGACAAGGCGGTGTGCAGCAGCCATTTTATTTTCTGTAGAGAGACAGGCATCTCCAACCTAGCTTCATTTTTCCGTCTTGTTTCTCTGAGTGTCAGAATTATGGCAACACAGATTTACGTATTGTCTTAGATGGCATCCTCATTCCACAGCCCTTTTTAAGGTGTTGCTTTTAGTTTCATTTGTGCCAATAAAAAATGTATTTTTGTGTTTTCTGTGATTGATCCAGACCTGATCTTCAGCTGGAAACCTTTCTTCTGGCTCTCTCTCTCAGTCCCTGTTACAGTCTTATGGTATTCTGAAGACTTTCCTGTGACTTTTATTTATAATTTAAGTCACCTTTATTGAGATTTAATTTCTATATAGTGAGTGGTGTCTGAGTGGCACAAAATCTTGGTAAGCCCTACTTGAGAGTTGCACACCAGGAAACCACAAGTGCAGTTGAGCCACGGTTAATTCCCATCATCTCCAAAGGTCTCCCGTGGCCATTTGCGGTCCTCTCTCTGTCTCCAGCCCCAGGTAACCGCTGACGTGCTTTTAGCATTATAGAGTAGTTTACATTTTCTAGAAATTATACACAAGAAGCCATACAGCCTGTACTTATTTGTGGCTGGCCCATTTCCCTCTTCCTATGACTTTTAAATGAAACAGAAAATACCACTTAAAATGTTAAGACCTAAAAATAAACATTGGCAATATTAGCTGACGGCACCTTTGGCCAACTCATGAATACCTGATCTGACCATGCCCTACTAATTTGAAAGATAATCATTGTAGAGCTGAAGGGGCAAGTGTCTTGTTCACAGATATTCATATGTAAAATTATTGAACCTGTGTTCTTTCAGTAAAAGGTAACTGTTTCAACCTTGGCATTTCAAATACTCATGGATATTCTACTTTGCATTTAGTTTCTGGTAGAAATTAAATGACTTCAATGGAGATGTGGCTCAATTAATGCTGTTTTTTGCTGAGAGAACAAGCAGCTCACTGAACCTTGGGGCAGCGAATTCCTTGTTCACTGTTACACACCCCTGTGACTTCCTCCAGGTGACAAACGAGTACACTACGTTGATTTACATGAGCTACATGTGTATCAGTGGCAGTGATGACCAATTATGATGTTGGTCAAAATGTGCACACTTCTTGGAGAACTATCCCTCATCTGTAATCTCTCCCAATGACAAGAGGGAAAAAAATGATATAAATGACCCTTTTGCAGTTGATAACTCTTTTTAAATTGGTTATTAAATACAAAATGAATTAAGGTTCACTTTACCATTGTAAACGCTGGAGATAGGCACACCATCATAAGCCTCATTTTGCAAATGAGTATCTATAAGCTAGGAACCTAAGTAACTTGTTAGATTTAAAGTCACCAACGAGAATGGATTCAGAATTCAGTCCCCAAAATCTGATGTTATAACCATTCCCTTTACCAGATGAAGTCCTCTGCGTCATCCACAAATTCCTCTCTGAAGTTTCAGGTCACATAGTCTGCCTTAGCCTCTGCATGTGGCATTACAGTGGTTCTCTGAAATATCTGGTGTTGTCTCTCTGCTGTCAAACAAAATCCAGATTTTTATTTTCATGGCACTAAAAACCTTTCATACAGCAAAGAAAAGTGCCAAGTGAGCAAACGGGCATGGTACATAATGGGAGAAAAAAAATTCCAGATACTCATCCCACAGAGGAGTGGTGTCTAGAATATATAAAGAACTCAAGAAACTAAACTCAGTCCTAAATGCAATGTATCCATCAAATCTCTTCCCTCTGGGCTCAAGTAACTTTGTGGAAGAGGAGGCAGATAGATTAAAGCCACTGGGGATGGAAGACACCAAGAAATCAAGGCTGTAACATCTGGTGAAGACATGGACGGCACCATTAGAGTTTGGGGACTGAATTTGGATTCCATTCCTTGGTGATGATTTGAAATCTAACAAGTTATTCAGCATGCACGGGACCTGCACAGGTCCAAATCAGATTGAGGTCCCAGAGCTGAGAGGGGAAGTGGACATAAATCCCCATCCCTTGTCCAGAAACTATCTCCAATAGACAACCACTCATAATGGAAAAATCAGTTTTCTCCAATGGAATCTCATTGGATATACAAATCACACTTAAAATCAGTCCCCATGCCCAGCAGTAGATGATTAATGCAAAATAAACTTTATCTGGGCCTTTTTCTTTTTTTGTTTTTCTCCTTCTCCTTCTCCTTCTCCTTCTCCTTCTCCTTCTCTTTCTTCTCCTTCTCCTCCTCCTCCTCCTCCTTCTTCTTCTTCCTTTTTATGGTTTTTATGGGGTTTCCATGTGATTTAAAACTGTGTTTTTTTCAGTGTATTTCATGTGCTTTTTCTTTGACTCTTTTTTTTCTGCTTGTTTGTTTTATTTTGCTTAGGTATGTGCTGTTGTTTGTTTTTGTTTGTTTTGGGTTCTATTTTATAATAAGAGAGAAACCAAGGGTGTGGATTGGGGGTGGGAGTCAGGGCTTGGAAAGGTGGGGAGTATCTGGGAGGAGTTTGGAAAGGGGAAACCATGATCAGATTACATGATATGAAAAAAATCTTCTTTTCAATGGAAATTAAAATTATAAAAAAAGGTTCTGGCTATTACAAATAATGCTGATATGAACATAGCTGAGCAAGTGCCCTTGTGGTATGATTGAGCATTCCTTGGGTATATGCCCAAGAGTGGTATAGCTGGATCTTGGGGGAGATTGATTCC
>CABHPH010156536.1:0-22138 GCA_902168325.1 Peromyscus nudipes
ATATTTGCAGTAGACAGGCACTTACCACAGGCTGACCTAAGGCTGAGACTTCGAAGCTCGTCTCTTGAGGGCTTGTGGAATCATCTGCCTGAGTGTCACAGCTTCTAATGCTCCATGTCTTTTTAATTAAAACTTTCATTCCGAGAGAAAGAATCTAGGAATAAAAAAAGCCAGAGTGGGTCCCAGGGCTGCTGAAATTACCCACAGCATAAGCTAAGAGTCTCAAGGTCAAGGACCATTTAACAGAGCTTTAGTGAAGACATTTTCAGACTCTGAGAATCTGAAAACCATCCGATTAAATATAATTCTGGGCATCGTACTCAGTTCAGGTCAATTCAGCCCATTTAGGCCCCATTTTCCTGCTGAATACCTATAATTTGTCACATGCACTTAAGGGAGCCCCCCCACCCCCCCCTTGGCCACTGTAACTCTACAATTAATTGGAGAATAAATCATATGATAATTTGTTGGTCTGACTGCAAATACCACCACCTTTCATTGTCAAGGTCCCTCATTAGACTCTGGCCTTTCAGATTTTATCTTTGTTGTCTTAAAGGTCAAGCGCTTCTAAGCTTTGAAGCTACCAACAGCCCTTCCAAGCCAGGGGTAATCCCAAGTGCATTTTCATGTATTGATCAGTTGGCTCCCATCTCACAGCTCTACCTCGGGAATTCCAAATGTTTGATCTTCAAGGACTCTTGCAAAAGCAATCACTAGCCAGTCCCAGCACCCTCTAAGCACATGAGATACGCCAGGACCATACACGGTCATTTCTTCCCTTCCTACAGCCCAGCACAAGGTTTTCAGCAAGAACCTAGCTGAGAGTAATGACGGTGTCACCCAGTTCACCCATTGTCATGCGGATCCCAATATCTCACAGATCACATTGAGTTAGTCCTACTGATAGATTCTTTCCATGGTGTTTTTGAGTCAAGATCCACTCTGAAAGAATTACTTCCAGTGATTCAGTTATTCTCAGATACAAGCCTCGTGTTGTTTGGCATGGAAATAACTAATACTCTTCTGGACTCTGCTCTTGGGACTTTCTATGGGTTGGTGACGTAACTGTAATGAAATCCTGTAAGGAAAGTATTGTTACCACCGCGCTTTATAGACGGGGGATTGAAGGAAAAACAGAGAGCACAAAACTTGCTAAATAAGAGCTTGAGAGATGGAGCAGTGATCATGTTTAGCAAGTTTCTGGAGGTGAGGGTTTGTGGGCTTGCTACGGTAGCACGAGGACCTGAGTTCGGATCCCAGCATCTATGTAAGAAGTCTAAAGTGGTCACGTGAAGATCCCAGCACCAGGGGAGGGGGACAGAGACAGAAGGGTCACCAAAGCTTATTAGCCACAAAGCTACCTTCAGGTTTAGTGAGAGACTCTGTCTCCAGGGAATAAGGTGGAGAGTGGTAGCATAATGTGCCTCCACCTGTACACAGGCACACACGCACGGCATACACCACACTCACACATGCTCATATACACATATACACATACAATCCCCTCAACCCCAGAAATTTGCTAGACATCACTATTATTAAATGAAACCCAGTTGTCCCAGCTCCATTCCCTGAAACCTTACAGGCCAGCAGTTCTCAATCTTCCTAATGCTGCGACCCTTTAACACAGTTCCTCTACTGCTATAGGCTTCCTCAGTCTGGCTTTACTAGGATTTTACATCAGATAATTCTTGGTTGTCAGGGACTATATCAGTTACTTTTTCTCACTGTTATGACAAATAGCTGAGAAAATCAAGGAAGGAAAGGTCTGTTTTGACTTACCATTTGAAAGCACCCTCCATCATTGTGGGGCGGACATGGGGACAGGAGCATGAGACAGCTGGGTATACTGTGTACACCGTCAGAAAGCAGAGAGTGGTGGGACCTGGCTCACATCACTTTCCGATCTTTTTGTCATTCTGGGCCCCAGCTCTTAGAAAGATCCCATTCACATTTATGGTGGGGTCTTCCATTCAATAAAACTAACCTAGGAAACCCCTGGTTTCCTAGACAAGTCCTCGAGTTTGTCTCCTAGATGATTCCAAACCCCATCAATTTAACAGACGATATAAACCATCCCAGGGCTGTCCTGTGCACTGGAGGATGGTCCACAGCATCCTTGGCCTGGATGCCCCACTTCCAGGCAAAGTCAACTCCACTGAGATTCACTACACCACACCATGACTCTTTAAAAAAGCACAGGACAACCATCTTTATAGCGATAGAACAATTAAAAAAAAAAAACTTCACTCAAATCCAAAGATTAATCTCATCATTAATCAAATGGGTCCTCGCTCAAAACAGAATTTCAGCTTGCCCTCCTCATCCGCCCGGCCTGTGTTTCCTCTTCCTTCTTCTCTCCCTAAGGTGGAACATGCTTCACAGAAGGCCATAGGCTGCTTAACTGGGGATGTTTGTGTTCTTCGAGTCTGTCACCGAGGCGTTCAAAGAGGTGTGCAGCTTCTCGGGCAGTAACATGCCGGTCTTGATCTCAAAGCATGCCACAAGGCACTTCAGATTCCTTTAATCACCTTGAAGGTGTGAGGAGAGACCAACACAAGCAGAATCTCAATTGCTCAGCCCACTTAGAGCAGGCTATTTGCTGCCTTCTGTCCTAACTGTGGCTTAAAAAGCCTTGTGGTCCATGGGATGCTAAAAGATTTATGCGCTTGTATGTGCTTATATGTGCCCAGTGTGCCAGGATCACACACACGGGAAAACATTGAGAATCTGATGCTTTTGCACAGGTTTTCCGTATTTTTCCTGGACTAAAGGTAATCAGGATGATGTTCTCTCAGCTTCTCAACTCTCCCTCCCTAAGAGGATGCCTGTGGTACTTTAAAAACTCCTGTCAGAGTGAACAGGCCTCACAGCCCATGTCTCCTGAGTCGGTAGGGATTGGATGTGATTTACATCCAATCAATAAACAGCCAAGGAGCTGTTTGTGCAGAGCTTATTTATGGTGGACTCAATCCAAGCGAGTCGTGCCATACAAAAACGATCAGCCAGCATGACATCTTTAAAAAAAAAAAAAATCAACTATGCTCACTTGGAATTTGAAGAAAAAAAAAAAAACCACTCAGTGCAGCAGGCTTTTAAAATTTCTCACACTGTTGGGACTTCTCCGGCAACCGTTTTGTGAATGCTGCCACTATACACGCTGTATTTGACCTACGCTCCACGATACTGCCTGTGCTTTGCCCTCCCACCCACAGCCTCTCTGGCAGCTGCTGCCATACAAATTTCGGCAAGAGGGTGTCTTTCTATTGCTGCGATAAATCACCATGACCAAAGCAACTCAAAAGAAAGCCATTGACCTGCAGGCCTGCTTAAAGTTTCGGAAGGTGAGTCCATGACCACCATGGCGGGGAGCACAGCAGCAGGTGTGGTACTAGATCTGACCCATGAACACTAGGCAGAGAGAGAGAGAGCCAACTGGACTGGCATGGGCATTTGAAACAACAAAGCTCACCCCCAGTGACACAACTCCTCCAACGAGGCCACGCCTCCTAATCCTCAGATGCATAAGCTTATGGGGGCCATTCTCATTCAAGTCACCACAGAGAAAAGAAAAATCAAGAGATGTTAGCGCCATCCTTCTTCCTGCTAGACACTTATCCCCAGGGAGACTCAGTCATCAACCACAGAGTATGAACAGTGGGCAGTTAGGTAGACTGAAAGGTCTCCCATGGCCAGACAAATCCAATTCCTTCTATTTGTTTTTTAGCTGTTTTTTTTTTTTGCGTTCTTTATTATATGCCATCAGCTGTCACAAATGCTTTACACACATAAACTTTAGAGCAATCTCTTTAAGGGCGTCACCCCAGTCATCATACTAAAGATGGAGAACAATTCTACAATTCAGTTCCATGTGCTGTCTTCCAAGGGCCATAACTCGGGCAGGTGGAGAGTCAGCTAGACAGTGTGTAGGTACATCCACAGCCAACTCAAATGACCTCTCTTGGAACTTACCACAGGTCTGGGCAGGACTCAGATTTACCCACATGAATCAAATATATAAATGAAAGAATAAATTTAGTATCTTCCTTATAAAATCTATTAAGAAGGTGAGAAGGTGGCCAGAGATATAGCTCAGCAGTTAAGAACGCTTGCTTCCAGAGGACCAGAGTTCAGTTCCCAAGACTCACAACTGACTGTAACTCTAGTTCCAGGAGATCCAATGCCCTCTTCCGGCCTCCACTGACATGCATATACTCACACATAGACAAACACAAAAACACGTAACTAAAGAATAAAATGGACAGGGTGTAGTACTAAATACCTTTTTATCCAACCACTTGGGAAGCAGAGGCAGGCAGATCTTTGTGAGTTCAAGGCCAGCCTAGTTCCAAACCAGCCAGGGCTACATAGTGAGACCTTGTCTTAATAAAATAAAACAAATTTTTCTTTTCAAATTGGGATGGAAGAAAGAGATGCTGGAACACACTCAATATCTGAGTTCCAAAAACTCTATGGGATAAGTTATAATATGAATTTCTAATTGGACAAGATTAGCCTTTTTTTAAGGATCACCTGCTTTTAAAATAAATATGTTCACATGATGAAAGATTTTTAAAAATAAAACATTTGCTGTGGCTTCACTATGGAGATTCTGGGATGCATGAGTTTCATTTTCTAATCTTGATCTATGTAATCTTGGAATATAATTTTGAGAGGCCGTATTTAACTGCAATCTAATTTTGAACCATTTCACAAAATGTTAAAAATCTTGGGAACCATCTCAAAAATCATGTTTTTATCAGATAAAATAGTATTTTCTGATAATTTTGTCAAACATCAAAAAGGAAAACATGTTCTAGATGAGGAAAAACATTAAGTGAATACAAAGGTTTATTCAAGTTCAAACAAAATATCATTCCATCCTTTCCATGTGTCTGAATAATTCACAGAAGTAAAAAAATTAACTGTACTTCTAGTACTCAGGAAACTGAGGCAGTAGATTTCAATGAATTCAAGGCTAGCCTAGGTTACATAGGGAGTGCGAGAACCAGCCTGGTCTCTGAAACATTGGTCCTTAGCCTGTGAGTCATGCTCCCTTTGGGGTCAAATGAACCCTTTACAGGGCTGCTTAAGACCACCAGAAATCACAGATTTTTACACTAAGACTCATAACAGTAGCAAAATTACAGTTATAAAGTAGCAACAAAAATAATTTTGTGGTTGGTGGTCACCACAACATGAGGAACTATATTAAAGGGTCACACACAGCATTAGGAATGTTGAGAACCACTGCTCTAAAACAAAGAAATTAAAAACCAAAAGTTATCATTATCTACAAAATGTTAAATGATGGTTCAAAATTCCACAATTTACTGTTATGATTCCCCTTATGCTTTTCATCTGATAGTAGTAGCATGAAAAAGATGTTGTGGTATCTATATCAAGTCCAAAATTAGTCATTTCAGAATAAGCATTTTAGAATAAGTGGAAGGGTTCTGAAAAGTGTCATGACCTTCAAGGCTTTGGGACTGACCTGACTTTGGCAATGGGGAAGGAAGAAATAATAGACACTTATACAGAAAAGCTGGAATCGGGTGGATCGTGAGTTCTGATGAAGATGTACCAGCAACCTGGAAACAATCTCTTTAATATTACCACTGAAGGAGGGGATAGGCTAGCTAATCTCTGTAGGGGAGCATTCTCTGGCTTCAGCATCAGAGAGGAAGCTGTGATTGATACTTTCTACACATACTGTGGCCATTTCTATGGGTCTGAGGTGCCGGCATCCTTGAGATGGCCATGCTCATGTCAACATTACTCATTCATACAGGAGTACATATACTCTCCACAGTACATCCAGACCTCACTTCTAAGAATTCCTCTTCCATTTAAATAGATATTCATTGTATGATGCCAGCCTTTATATATATTATGCACTATTAAAATAATCAGGTCTAGAGCATCCAAAAACACGCTAAAGTTTAACCTGGATGCTATTCCACAAACTCAATCCCTCACAATGCATTTCTCCATAGCTGTAATTAGCCCTAGCATATGATTAGGAAACCCTAACCTAGACTTTCTTCCTAGAACATGTTCAATAAGGAATGTATGTGGATGTGTGTGTATCTATGTGTCTATGTGTGCCTGTGTGTGTGTGAAGGCCAGAGACAACCTCAGATGTCATTCTTCAAGAGCACTTCACCTTGGTTTTTTGAGACATGATCAAAACCATGTCATGTCACCAACATGATCACCAACAAAGCTAAACTAAGCCAAGGCCAGTGAACCCTAGGGCTACACCTGTCTTGATCTTCCCAAAGCTGGGATCACAAGCACACACCACCACACCTAGCTTTATTTATTATTTATTTATGAAATTATGATTAGTTATCTTTTTCTTCCCTTTCCTCACTCCAAATCCTTCTATATGCCCTCTTTGCTGTCTTTCAAATCCATGGCCTCTTTTTTCATTAATTGTTATAGATAGATAGATAGATAGATAGATAAATAGATAGATAGATAGATATTCCTAAATATATAAATACAACCTGCTCAGTCTGTAGAATGTTACTTATATGTATATGTTTTCAGGGCTAACCATTTAGTTTTGGAGAATCAACTGGCGTGCTCTTCCCTGGGGAAGATTATTTCTCCTGCTCTCGACATTCCTTAGTCACCCATAGTTCTTATGTAGGGTTGAGGCCTCGTGGTCTTTGCCCCATCCACTCTGGTATAGTATATTATTGTCCTTATTCAGCCCATATTTAGACAGACATGTTTGTGTGACTTTATGGGTGATGCTTCTGGCGTGACTGAGGGCACAGTCTCACAGCCATACCCTGACCCTCCGGCTCTTACAATCTTTCTGTCTCCTCTTCTGCAATGTTCCCTGAGTCTTGGGTGCAGAAGTTGTTTTGTACAGTATCTATTATACTTGCCTGTGGGTATAAGAACAAATATTCAGGATGTAGTTAAGGGATTCTGCTGGTTCAGTAAAGTGGCATTTGTAGTTTCCTTCAAGATCCTTAACTTCACTAGCCCTGAACATCCCGCTTTTTTACATAGGTTTCTGGATACTCAGTCCCTGGAGCTTGCAATACAAACACTTTACTGAATGAATCGAGTCCCTATCTCCAATGAAGCCCTCTGACCAATACATAATTTGGTCTTAGGCTAAGATAGATATAAAACAGTTACTTTATACTATTTTATATATCTACTCCTTCACAAATATTTATTGACTACTTCCTACAATGTGCATTGCTAGGTATTGTGACCACTCTAATGAACTAAACATAGTCCCTAGTCTTGCTATAACAGAAATTTTCAGTAAGGACAGAGACAATGCTCCACTCAGTAACAAGTTGCCTGTATGGGCTGGGTTAGTGTCAGGGGACAGAGAAAATTTCCCAAGAGAAATTATAGGCTGGCATCTGAAAGACTGGAAAAAGCAGTCCAGAGGAAAGTGTGGAGTCGGACATGGGGAATCCAGGAAGACAAGGTATGTCACATGGAGGACTGGTGTGATGCATTCCCAAGCCCGCAAGTCTGTTGATAAAGAACAAGATGATATTTGTACCCATTGCTATATCTACAGCTCCTTTTGAGGTAGACAAGATAGCTACAATAACTTCTGTTAACCTATATTGTATTTGACCTCAACATTTTCTGTATCTTTTGTAACTGAATGCTTTTACCTTTCCCTGTTTAGTCTGCATTCTCTTCCTCATGGTCCCCTCTGCAGTCTGGCTCCACAGAAATCTCCAGCTGCTCCGAATGTGTCATTATCACCATCCCAAGGCCAGCAAGACTGAGGGGGATGGCTGGTGTCTGCCATTGTGGTGCTTAAAGTTCATCGGGCAGCTGCCTGAATTTCTCCAGCCCACAGAATTCCACTGCTGGGCTGTTAGGAAGAGAAGGATTACAGGATCGGTTTCATATGACTACTTCCAGCCTTCCATATATAGTCAGAGGAAGTAACTCCCAGGGACTTCTATGACAACGTTGGTGCTCGGGCCAGGTTCCCCGTTCAGACATCTGTCTGGAGAGAGGCAGCAGAGGTCTCAATCATGTAGGTGGGGTCAAGGGGTGTATTATCACAGCTGAGCGCTTCAGGGTTTTACATGCCTTTCCGACGTGCCACAAACAGCAACCACAGTAAGGGAGCAAGGCACAAAACAGTTGTTCAAGTTAGAAAGCCAGCAGTGTGGGGACACAGGAAGTATGGCCCCCCCGTGGGTAGGGTGAAGTGTCCTTGAAGTAAGCGGAGCCGCGTAACAGCAGGAGCTTCTAACTCTGCCTCCAGCTAGGGCTGCTTTTAACTGCACAGAGAAAACAAAGGGAATGCATTTGTCAGAACCCTAGCTCCTTCAAGGTTCAACCACTCCGAGATGCCACCCCTAAAGCATGCATCAGATGGTTGCTAGCAATACTAGCCTGGCACTTCCAGGGCATCTGCAGAAGCACACATGTACCTTCCAACCCTGACCTTCCTAGGGAAGCTGGTCCGACCACCTAAAGGAAAACCCAAGATCTCTACCCCTCTTTTGATCTTGGGGATTGGTAATAAGTATGACATTTAGATAAATATCTTGGGATTTGGATCTGTTAGGGAGGGATGACGGTGGAGTTTGACTTGAGGTGCACAATAACGACAGACTATGGCATTTGGGGTATTGCGAAATACGGGAAAAAAAGACTGAATTCGGAAGGCTGGGCTCCTGGAAACCATTACAAGTGGAGAGAAGTCTGGGCTGGGTCTTCGGGTTTCTGCTGGCCCTCTCAAGGGGAGGGGAAGTCAATACCAGATGCTGGGGAAGAAACAAGAGGCGTGAACCTGGGGCCAAGAACCCATCAGTCCAGCATGGTTCTAGAGCACTGGTTCTCAACCTTCCTAATGTTGCCAGTCCCTCGTGGCATGGTAATCCCCAAACATAAAATTATTTCCATTTCTACTTCATAACTGTAATTAGGCAATTGCTATACATCGTAATGTAAATATTTTTGGAGATAGTTTTCCAAAGGAGTCGTGACCCACAGGTTGAGACCCACTGTTCTAGATGGTCCGGCGTGAAGATTTGGGAAAACAGGAGTTAGAAAAGACAGAGGTGGGGCTATGAGGTGGTTCCACCTGTAAAGCATTTGCACCTTGCAAGCATGAAAACTTGCGTTTGAGCCCCAGCATCCATATATAAGTGTGAGGTGTGGTAGCATGTGTTTGTAAACCCAGGACTGGGGAGGCAGAAACAAAAGATCACTGGGGCTCGCTGGCCTACAAGTCTGGCCTGATTAGTGAGCTCTAGACCAACAAGACACATAGTCTCAGAGGAGGAGGACAGTTTTCCTGTGGACGGCAGGAGAGGTTGGTCTCTTCACAGTTCTAACAAGTCAGACCATATGATAGGATGAGAGACAGAAAGAGGCATAGAGAGGGAAAAGAAGGGAGGAGGGGAAGGGAGAGGAAGGGAGAGAGAGAGAGAGAGAGAGAGAGAGAGAGAGAGAGAGAGAGAGAGCGCCGAGGTAGAAAGATAAAGGAATGGGGTTGGGGGAGAAGGAGTAAATGGTGAATTTAGCTGTAGAGAGACCCAGAAGCAAGGAAAATGAACACTCTGGGGCAGAACGCCCAAAGAACGTTTGAAAAGGCAGTGCTAAGACTCTATGTTGCACAGTATAAAAACTTGGAGTCAACATCTCCCTCTGGGAAATTAAGGGAAAACAGCCAAGCTCTGTGTCTGCATTCGTGAGAGTAAAAAACACAAATGACATGCTCAGGAGAGAAAATTAAAATCTGAAGCATAAGCAAGCTCATGATCCAGAGACAGAGCCGTGAGAAGTAAACCTGAAATGTGCAAAGTCCTGTATCATAAATTTGACTCATCTTAGCCCGAGAGTAGGCTAGAGAGAAGGTAGCCATGACTCTGCCCTCAAGAGCAACCGATTCAATTGTCCCCCAGGTGATGTACTACTCTGATGGGGTTTATCCATTGATTGGAAGACGTCACAGGACTGTTCTAACCAAATACTGATGCTCATTCCAGTCTGTGTCAAGCCTGAAGGCAACGCTGCCCACTTCCTTTAGGACTTGTGAAAACGTGCTAAAAGCACTCAATCTCTCACACCCTGAGAATGGCTTCTAACAAGACGAAACCAAGTAAGAAAATGGCTAGTGCTGGCAAAGAGTAACGAAACTGTAATGCTTGTTCACTGTTGAGGCCAGTGCTTCTCAACCTTCCTAACGCTGCCACCCTTCAATACAGTTTCTCATGTTGTGGGGGCCCCCAACCGTAAAAATTATTTTTGTTGCTACTTCAGAACTGTAGTTTTGCCACTGTTCTGAATTGTAATGTAAATATCTGCTTTCCAATGGTCTTAGGTGATCCATTCAACCCCCTCATGGGGGTTGAGACCCACAGGTTGAGAAGTGCTGGTTTAGGATGTGTTAAAATAAGATACCTACTATGGGAAATGGTGTAGCGGTCTACAGAAATATTGATACAGAACTGTCATATAATCCAGCAATTCCATTTCTGAATATATATTCAAAGTAATTGAAAGAATCTCAAAGAGATGCAGTATTCTGAGACCCATGTTTAACACAGCACTACTCACACTAGGCAAGGAGTGGAATCAACAGTTGAACACAAAATATGCTATAGCCATACAACGAAATAGTATGCTGCCTTGAAAAGGAAAGACATCCTATCATATGGTCTGACTTGTTAGAACTGTGAAGACACTACATTGGCTAAAATAACCAGCTAAAAGAGAATAAACACTGTATTCTATTTGTATGAGCCATCTAAAGTGAGCAGCTTGTAGGTATAGAAAGCAAAATGGCAGATACACTGATTTCAGAGATGGAAGACATAAGGAGTTACTATCTAACGAATATAGAGTTTCAGTTCTGTAGGATGAAAACATTCCATGGATTGATGTTGGCCATAGTGCAGATGTCCTTTATGTACCAGACTTTAAAATGATTCTTATTATAAATATTATGTTATACCAAAATAAAAGTGTAACCATGGTGCTGGGAAGAAGAGTGAAGGGTAGGAACATTTAACCACGCAAGCATGAGGACCTGGGTCTAAACCCAGCACCCATGTGAAAAGCCAGGCATGGCCATGTGTACCAACACCCCCAGGGCTGGGAAGCTGGAGAGCAGAGGCTTGCTGGCCACTAGCCTGGCTCTAGGTCCAGGGAGAGACCCTGTCTCAAGGGAGAATATGGCTAGTGATGGAGAAGAACACCAACCTTCTCTGGCCTCTGCATGCACGGGTGCACACACACCCACACAAACACATAAAGCATGGTCTGTGTGACAGGCAATTATAAACCAGCCTTCCTCATACTTTATTATGAATTCATTTATCAAATTAGCTCCATTCTCTGAAGGATTAATTCATCAGTCTTGACAAAGAAGAGGACGTGATATTTCAGAAAGGGGGCCCTGAGGAAAGGCAAGCCCAGGGAAGCCAATCAGTCCCCGGGTTCTAAGAAGATAACTGGAAGCTAAGGTAGCTTATGTGGCTGTGGGGGTCGGGGGGTGCTGGGAATTTGGGAAGACTGAGGGAAATGAGGACAATAAAAAAAAATCAGGAGCAAGCATACCACGGTACACTCCATTCTTTCTGCTTTCCCTAGAGCCGCTATCCTTGGGTGACCTCAATAACTCACAGGCGGTGAGAGCTTGCAAAAGCTGCCCTGAGAAACACTAAGAATAATATGAGTTGCAGGGCGCTTCGGCAACCGTGCCACAGCTGAGCTTCCAGAACCACAGAGGCCGACTTCAGACTTCCTCCATGCTGCGATGCACCCCACTGAACCTCGCAGGCCCAGCTGGCGGTTATTTTTAGGTGGGCTCCTCTTTCCATGACTGACGGCCACTGTGGAAGTGTGGAGGAAGAACTTGGCCCAGGAGCCCAACGCCAGTTCCCATTTTTAGGAGCCATGACTGCTGGAGACAAGTGGCAGTACCCCGATCCCTGCCTGTCTGTGGAGGAGAATACGATCTGTGGGCCTTTGGCAAGAAAATGGGCACAGACCTGGAGCTTAAGAAGCATTGAGAGCATATCACTCAAGTGGCCTCTGCTAGCATGTTAGGGGCTCTGGCTAGTAAATTCTAGCTTGATGCTGGCCTTGATGCTGCCCCCATAGGGTGATTCCCACCTGAAGGGCTCTCAGTGCCCTGCCTGAGCCTGCCCTGGTACTCTACCATAGACAGGACTCTAAGCCTGGGACCGTATAGCTTGCCCCAGGCCGTGCCCACTTTGCACAATGGCCAGCCTTTCCTAGGATGGAGCTCCAGCTCTGTGTGTCCTCAGAAGGGACCTAGAAGGCACAGATAGGAAACAGAAGGCTTTACTTGGGAAACACAATGGTACCTCTCTAAAGCCTAAGCCTCCATCATCTGGGTAGGTAAAACACTATGCTTTACCTATGTTCCTTCTCACTCAATCAACAATTCTGACCACTAGCTCCATTCCTGAGAAGACCTTAAACGTTATTATGCATCCTTGATATTCCCCACGCAAAGGTCCAGGGCTCCCACCTCGCTCCAGTGTGGGAGCCCCCCTCTGACTGTCATAGCGGCTCACACTGGCTCTAGCCAAGACACCAGTTGTCTCAGCTTCAACTTATTTGGCAAGGTCAGCAACCTCGGGTGATGAGGACCACCAGTCATAGAACCCAAGCCTCCTGAGGGTGTGTTTGCGTGCACATGTGTGCTTGTGCATCTGTGCATGCGTCTGTCTGTCTGTCTCTCCTTCCCAGTCACTAGAAAACTTTCACCTTTCATTGCAGCCTTTGGGCTTCCCTAGAGCCCCATCCTCCACCACCCCCGTGTTGGAAGCCCTTCAGTCCTCTAGAATGGTAGCACAAAACCCTGATTCATTCAAGCTCTTTTTGCTTTCAACCTTATAAAATTAGAGAACTGCCCAACTTGGCCAACATTAGGGGTCAAGATCTCCATTTGAAACACAGCTTGAGGAGGTTAAACATGGGCAGAATGTGGCAAGCAGAGCCTGGACCAGCAGCCAGTGCTGCTCCTTGTTAGCAAACGCCCTTTCCATAACACAAAAAGGCAAGATGGAGAGCAGGCTTCAGATGCTGGCTTTGGGTCCCACGGGCAAGGAATTGAAAGCTCACTTGTGTTTTATTATCAACAATGGAAAAACTGAATCAGACTAGTTAGTGGCAGGCAGGGAGCCAGCACTGACTTGATTAGATCTTCGTTCTTGTGGTTTTCGGGCAGTGCCATCCAGGGAGAGCATGAATGTCAAAGAGAAAGGAGAGCTGGCAAGGTGGCCAGCTCCCATGTGCCTGTTTCCACCACCTCTTCAAGTGAACAAGCAGGGACTAGAGGGAAATGGGAAACAAGGAAGACTCATCCAGGCTTGCACCTAGGCCAAGTTTTACTGGGCATGCCTAGTCTTCATCCTCCATTTGGAGACAAAACCCTCTCCCCGTCCCGCAGCAGATGATCTCAGTTAGAAGATGTCCTATTTGGAGATGAAGCTAAGAAATGGGTTATCATCTCTGTGTCTATTTCCTTGAAGTAAGCTTCCTACTCTTACTGGAAGGGATGAAGGAACAGGCTATCCAAAGGCCAATGAAGATGGTGCCTTCAATGAGCAGGGATGCCTAAGTTGTGATATCCAGTACCCACATAAAAACTTGGGCATGGCATGCATCTGTAATCCAGTACTGAGGGGTAAGAGTGCAGAGACAGGCTAATCCTTGGAGTTCATTGGCCAGCCAGCCTAGCCAAATTAATGAGCTCCTGGCTCAGGGAGAGACCCTGTCTCAAAAAGATAAGGTGGAAAGTAATTGAGGAATACACCCAACCTTGACCTCTGGCCTCCTCACAATCACTCTTACATGCATGCACATACTCACATGAACGTGTACATATAACATACAGAGAGTGAGAGAATGGATGGATGGATAGATAGATAGATGGATGGATGGATGGATGGATGGACGGGTGGGTGGGCGGACGGACGGACGGATGGACGGATGGATAGACAGGTAGATTTTTTTTTTAATCCATTCTTACTTTCCTTGCAGAGTACCTCCTAGCCCTCAGGACACCACAGTCGTCTTGGCCCACCATCACTATGATGCCTAGTCATCTCCTTTCTCAGCACACCCACACTCCCAGACCTACATTGTACAGGTGCTAGCTCAAACATAAAACAAAACACTCCCCTCCCCATTCTCATCAAAACTGACCCTTTCTAGAAGGCACACTGTCAAGAATGAACTAGTGGTGATGAGCTGGTTCACACAAATAAATAGGAGCCCTACCAGACTTCTGTGGGAAAAGTATAAGCCAGTGGGCTAGGAATTGTACAATGAACTTGAGAATTCTGTTGGTCCCTTTGACTACCAGGATTTGACAGAAAACAGTCTGTCCTGGCTAGTCTTGTGTCAACTTGACACAAGCTGGAGTCATCAGAGAGGAGGGAGCCTCAATTTAGGAAATGCCTCCATAAGATTCAGCTGTAAGGCATTTTCTTAATTAGTGATCAGTGGAGAAGAGCCCAGGCCATTGCAGGTAATATCATCTCTGGGATGGTGGTCCTGGGTTCTATGGGAAAATGGGCTGAGTAAGTCACGGGAAGTAAGCCAGTGAGCAGCACCCCTCCATGGCCTCTGCATCAGCTCCTGCCTCCAGGATCCTGCCCTGTTCAAGTTCCTGTTCTGACTTCCTTCAATGATGATCAGGGATATGGAAGTGTAAACCAAATAATCCCTTTCCTCCCCAACTTGCTTTTTGGTCATGGTGTTTCACCCAGCGATAGAAAGCCTAACTAAGACACTCTCCCACTAAACAAAACAGTCCAGTAATAGCACAACATAAGAGCAATCTCAGTGCTGGGTGTGGGAACACACACCTGGAGTCCCAGCATTTAGAGGCTAGAGCAGAAAGACTGTGCACTCAATGACAGGTTGGGCCACACACAAAGAGCTCTGCATCAAATAGATAAATAAATAAATAGATAAATAAATAAATATATAAATGAATAAATAAATAATCAGATGAGTCTTAAGAGCCCTATTTAGTAACGTTTACCACTTTGGAAGGTAGTATATTATTTTGAAATTGTTTAAAGTCTTGCAAAAAAAAATCTATGGTGAAAAATACTTCCTAGAAGGAACTGTAATTTCATAATTACTTTAAGCCTAACTCATTTGCATTCTAAAATAAAAAGGATGCATTAAGCTGTGAACATGACAGCATAAGGCAAAGAGAAACATCAGGAAAATGTTAGGTAATTGATAGCTAAGAGCTGACCACTGGAGCATCCCTTAGAGAAAGTGAATAAAGTGAGCATGGCCACATGCAGAACTGTTTGGACTTCACAGCATGCAGAACCAATTCAGCATGCTTTCACCAAACTTTTGTTTCTAGTGGAATAAAATAGAAGTCAATGTAATTCAATATACATTACAGAGTATAAGAGCAGTGTACCCTTGTATATAAAACATGTGAGTTTGTATAATAAAAAATGTAATTATTCAGCCAGGCATGGTGGCTCATGACTATAATCCCAGCACTTAAGAGGCTATGGCAGGAGGCTGCCATGAGCTCTGGGCCTATAAAGTAAAACCTGTAGTGTGAATTCTAATTGGTCTGAATAATAAAAACCCAGAGTCAGATATCAGGGTGAAAGCTCAAAGATCAGAGAATCAGAGCAGCAGCTACCAGAGAGACTTCTTACCTCTAGGAATCCTCAGACTGAAAGGAACTGAATTCCTGTCTCCACCTGCCTTCCCACTTCCTCTCTCTGCCCAGCCATATCACCTCCTGTTTCCTCTTCCCAGGTGCTGGGAGTAAAGGTGTGTACCACCACTGCCTGGCCTCTATGGTTAACTAGGGGCTAGCCCTAGCCTCTGATCTTCATGCAAGCATTATTTATTAGAGCACAAACAAAATATCACCACAGAAACCCTGTCTCAAAACAAAACAACAGCCTGTGTGTATGTACATGTGTGCATGTGTATATGCATGTGTGTGCATGCATGTGTGTTATATGTATGTGAGTATGTGTGTGTCTATATGTACGTGTGTATGTAATATGTTTAATTATTACTGTGAATCATGGTATAATATATTCCTATGCAATGAGCCTAAAGCCTTAGTTTGAAGGCTTTGTAAGCTCAAGTTTTTACATGGAAACTCGATATATCAACCCTCAGAGTGTTGTGAAGGGGGTGGGATTCAGCCCTGCTGACCTACTATGTTCCTCCTTCCTTTGTTGCCAAACTTGAAAACCAAAGGCCAGTTTCCCTGGCATCAGCACTGAACTGCTTCATAGTGTCCAGGTTCCAGGGGTCCAGAAAGAACACTTGCTCCTCCCCACATTCCACATCAGCTGAGACAGAGGGTAGAAGTTCCTGAGGACCCACAAAGTACTAAAGCCAGGGGATTATTAAAAGCTTCTGTGTGCCTGACTTGGTGGTGCATTCTTTCAATCCCAGCGTTTAGAGGCAGAGACAGAGGAGGGGAATCTCTGTGAGTTGAAGGCCAACCTGGCATACATACTAAGTTCTGGGCCAGTCAAGACTGCATAGTGAGAACCCATCTCAAGAATAAAATAAACCAAACTTCACTGCGTAACATGAAAGTGTTTCTGTTGTGGTCACCTTTTTATTGATGTGATAAGACACCATAACAAGGGCAATTTATAAAAGGAAGCATTTAATTTGGGGCTTACTGTTCCAGAGGGTTGGGTACAAACTATCATGGCAGGGGAGCATGGTTGTAGGCAGGCAGGCCTGGCACTAGAGCCATGGCAGAGAGCTTACATCTCATCTACAAACAGGAAGCAAAGAAAGAAGGCTAACTGGGAATGTCGGGGTCTTCCAAAACATCAAAGCCCACCCCAGTGACACACCTCCTTCCATGAGGCCACACCTCCTCCCATGAGGCCACGCCTCCCTGTGGCCACGCCTCCTCCCATGGCCACGCCTCCTCCCACGGTCACGCCTCCAAATCTTTCCAACCTGTTCCACCAACTGAGGACCAAGCATTCAAACCTATGAGCCTAGGGGTTCATTCTCATTCAAACCACCTCGGTTTCCTATTCTGAACTGCAGAATTAAACAGATCTATGCAGACATACCGTACTAGAAACTAGAATGCTCCATCCCCAGCCCTACTCAAAGGCAGAGCAGTCAGGCCTGACAACACTGAGCTACACATGCGCAGTCAGAAAGTGCTACAACAACAAACAGGTATCTCTCGCCAAAGACTCAGACGGCAGAGGGGAAGGAGTTGCCTCCCAAAAATACTCAGCAAAATGAAGCAAACTTCTCCATCATTGCACTAGCTGCACTTGGACATCCGTGTCCCTTGGTGAAGTATAAAGGTCTTGCAGCCAAAGACTCTCCTATGCAAAGCTGTGTGGTTAGCATGTAGCATATAGGAGCTGCTCAGTAGACATATGCCCCATGGATAAAATTAGTCTGTTGTCTACAGTAAGTGCTGTTGACATTATAGCCAGAACACCCCACTTCCTACACCACGGTGTTTGAGAACTGAATAATGTACATCCAAGCCAGGGAGGCAGGAAGACCACTGCGAGTTTGAGGCTAGCCAAGGCTACATAGTGAGACCCTGTCTTGGCAGAATGGGGGCGGTGGAGGAGGGAGGAGAGGAGAAGGGAGAAGAGGGAAAGGGGAAGAGAAAGAGGGGGAGAAGAGGGGGAAGAGAAGGAGGGAGAAGAGGAGGGGGAAGAGAAAGAGGAGGAGGGAGAAGAGGAAGAGGAGGAGGGAGAAGAGGAAGAGGAGGAGGGAGAAGAGGAAGAGGAGGAGGGACTCATACACACAGTGTGAAGCACAGCTAAAGAGCTGGCTCATCTTGGGGGTATTTGGGAAATTGCGTTTATACGCATCCTTGATAAGCAAAGAAAAGCTTGGTCTACTCACCAACAAGGAGGTATGAAAGAGTCAGAAAGCTGCCCCCACAGGAAAGAGCGGCAAGGACAGAGCTTCCCCTCCTGGAAAGTCAGTCGGGCTCTCAGAGGACTCATCCCTCCCCGCCACTGTGTGAACAAATTGCAAATCCCACCCTTTACCTGAGAGGAAGCACCTGCCAAGCCTTCCTTTCACAGACTTGAGCCTTCGGGGTTTGCGGGGTCATGATGCTGCGGCTGTTGTGAACAAACCCACAAGAACAGAACACTGACATCCAGGAACTTGTGTGTGCTCCCCCAGGCCATGGATCCATGCTTGTAGGAAGCAGCAGGTCTCCAGCCACTGAGAGCCACACATGAAGAGGGAGGACACACAGGCACACTAGGAACTACATCCCTCTGGGAGAATTCCTATTTAGATTTGAATATATTTTAATTGGACAAACCTGTTTAATCTTACATCAGCTCAGTTTTAGAACCACACTCTAACAGTAATGGTTACCGCTGCAAAAAAAAAAAAAAGCAACTAATTGTAACCTTACCTTATGAAAGCAATGCTTTCATAAGAACATCCGGCACAATTATTTCTAATATAAAAGCACCGGGCTGAATGATAAACCCAACATTTAGGACAGCAGTAGACAACCTAGCGGGAAGACCGATTTACATATAACATTGCTTTTCTTTCTTATTCTTTATTGCAGGTTGTGGTTGTTGTTGTTGATGATGATGTTGATGATGATGATGATGTTGTTGTTATTTAACAACAGACACTGGCCTTGAAGCCATAATCTTACAGCATCAACCTTCTGAGGACAGAGATGACAGGTGTGTGTCACCATTCCTGACACAGTGCAGTTTGGGGGTTCTTTTGGGGAGGGTGTTTTAATTATGATGGCACATGGATTTTTAAGGGTTTTTTAAAAATTATTTAACTTTGTGTTTACTGCATTATTGCCGCTTTAATTCCACTTCCAAATAAAGCAGTAGGTTGAGGACAGGTGAGAAAAGACAGACATAATCAATGAACCCATGCCTCATTGATAAAGTCCAGCTGCTCATTCATTCCTGAAACACTTCGAATGCCTGCTTCACACAAATCCCTGTCCAAGAAAAGCTCCCCCAGGACAGGCTGAATGAGAGACAAGTCTCTCTTCAGAGAGTTCTGAGTCTAAGACTCTCAAAGTTGTACTGAAAGGAAGATAGACCAACAAAAGGCGATCTGATAAAATCCAGAACACAAAATAAATTCAGGACAGTACAGTTCTCTGAGCCCTCTCTCCCAGGAGGCTGGCCTGGGGAATAAATAAGAGCTATGTCATAAAGCCAACAGCTCTAAAAATCTCTGAAGCAGGGCATCCAATTTTCCAGGTATGTCTGGGCCAACAGGGTACCACCTCTACGCCATGCTTTCTATTTTTGACAAGGGATAAGCTAAACTTAGAATTCTGAGGCATAGCACTATAGCTTTAAATTTTCACCAGAAAATGCCAGCCAGCTCATGGCAAGAATGCGCTGCTGTGCAATCATCTTTTAAGATATACACCCATGGCCCACAGCCTCGAGAAAATGACACACGGTCAGCTGCAAAGAGGCGAATGTTTAACATGCTCAGGCCACCTCATCCCTATTAATCTGGAAAGTCATTTCCTTCTCTTTGAACTAATTTGATTTGGTTTGCTCAAGGGCCTCAATTCCTTCCCTCCACCTTCATTTCAAAGAGGCTGTGAACTCAGCCCTCAGCCCACACAGGCTCCAAGTCACTTTCATCATTTTTCCCAGTCACACACACCGCTCTCTCTGCCTGTATCACACCAGCCGTTTCTATTTGCCGGTTAGTCTACAACTCTGAGACAAAAATATTCCTTTGCATTACAAAGAGTCAAGAAAGGCATGTAATGTGCTAACGTGCTCAAAAGAAATGAAAATGAATGAGGGTTGTTGCATCTATTAGCAAAATGATCATCAAGGAATGTGGACCAGAGCTGTAAGCCTGAGAAGCAGGGGGATAATGGCGAAAGAATATGGGATTTCATATCGAGGACACTTCCTTTAAATTTCTTCTTTTAAATGTTCTTCCAAGTTTATATTCCCTTTTGTATTTTCAACAAATTGTAAAACTCTAATTCTCAGTAAGAAAAAAAGGAGTGCTATTTTTATATTGTGTGTGTGTGTGTGTGTGTGTGTGTGTGTGTGTGTGTGTAATGTGTCTATGTATGATCTCTATGTGTGTGGTGTATGAGCATGTGGGGCGGGGAGGGGTCCATGGAGGCCTTAGGATAACATCAGTGTAGTGCTCAATCGCTGACCATTTTCCTTCTGTCTCTACCCCCCTCCAAGTGCTGGAGTTACAGGTATGCCCACAACCATGCTTGGCTTTTTACATGGATTCTTGGGATTTGAACACAGGCCCTCATGATGACACAGCAAGCGTTCTTTCCCACTGAGCCATCTCTCCAGCTGGAGAACACATTCTTGATGCCTATAGCCACACAGATGAGTGACAGCATTTTGCTAAGGAACCCAGGTACAGAAAACTACCCACTATCATGATGTCAATGTATGACCTTCTAGAAATGGAAGCCCTCTAGGAAAACACTGTGTACTACACTAGTGGTTGCCAGGAGACAGGAATGAGCATGAAATGGGGAATGAGGCCAGAGGGGTATGAGGAAATTTGGGGACATGATATAATTTAGCTGTTCTTTATTTTGACTATAATAAAAAGTCATGAATCCACATGGTTGTCAACTGTTGGGGAATATTATTTTAAGGTGTGTTACTTTTGTTTATGTTGCATTTGTTTAACTCTGTGAAGCTGTGTTACTGGGCCTGTCTAAAACACCTGATGGTCTAATAAAGAGCTGAACAGCCAATAGCAAGGCAGGAGAAAGGATAGGCGGGGCTGGCAGGCAGAGAGAATAAATAGAGGGAGAAATCTGGGAGAGGAGAGACCTAGGAGCTGGAGAAGGAGGAGGACTCCAGGGGCCAGCCACCCAGCTACACAGCAAGCCACGGAGTAAGAAACAAAGAAAGGTATACAGGAATAGAAAAGGGAAAGCCCAGAGGCAAGAGGTAGACAGAAGAAGTTAAGGAAAGCTGGAAAGGAAAAAGCCAAGCTAAGGCCAGGCATTCATAATTAAGCATAAGTCTCTGTGTATTTATTTGGGTGGTGGGCCCCCCTAAAGAGAAAAAGAATAAAACAAACAACAGTCAACATTTAAAAATACACTTCAAACTATAAATTGCATTACAATTGTTATTTTCAATTTAATAAACTATTCATAAAACTCAAAGCTTTGACAGTGCCCTAGGACATAACCCGATTTCTGAAGAACACGCTATTTGTCAGGGATGCTTAGCTCTAGGAATGGAAGATGAACAAGTCAGTCATAGTCCTTGGTCTCAAGAACTTTTGTATTAAAAGACAAACTTTGAAAAAAAACAATCACAGGAAAAATACACACTCCAGTCCAGTTATGTCCAGTGACGGGAACAATGTCAATGGACAACCCAAAGAATTTATCAGACTGTGGGGATTAAATCGCATATTAATCCATTTTTGTTGCTATAATGAAATACCACAAACCGAGTGTGGTGGTTTGGATGAGAAATATCCCCATAGGCTCATGTATTGGAGCACATGTTCCCCAGTTGGCTGTGCTGTTGAGGAGATTGTATAATCCTTAGGCAGAGCCTTGCTGGAGGAAGCAAGTCACTAGGAATAGCTCTGAGGAACTGGTTTGTTTGGATTTTTTTTTTGGGGGGGGGGGTGCAGTGTCAAGACAGAGTTTCTCTAACAGTCCTGGCTGTCCTAGAACTCACTCTGTAGACCAAGCTGGCCTCAGACTCACAGAGATCCGCCTGTGTCTGCCTTCCAAGTGCTGGGATTAAAGGCGTGTGCCACCACTGCCCGGCTTGGTTTTGAGGTTTTATAGCTTACCCCATTTCCTGTTCTCTGTCTCTCTCCTCTCTCTCTCTCCTCTGCCTCTCTGTCTGTCTCTCCCTCTCTCCCTCCCTCCCTCTCTTCTACCCCTCCCTCCGACTGTCCCCCCTCTCTAAGGAAATATGGTCACCCAGTTTCCTGTTCCAGCTGCCCTGCCTTCCCCTCCATGTGGGACTTCAGTCCCTATGCAACCCTGAGTCCAAATAAATTCTTTCTTGCCTAAGTTGTTTTCATTGGGGTACTTTATCATAGCAACAGGAAAATAATAACACTGGGTAATATTATAAAGAGAAGAGGTTGATTTAGC
>CABHPH010156538.1:0-13744 GCA_902168325.1 Peromyscus nudipes
AGAAGATGTCAGAAAATGGAAAGATCTCCCATGCTCATGGATAGGCAAGCTTATATTTTTAAAGGAACTCTATGGATCTATTTTACAAACTTATATAGGGCTACCATTAGCATATATTTAAATTAGCAAACACCTAAAGATTTCTTAACACAGATCTAACAAGACAGAATTTTTGCAAACTCACATATCTTATTTTCATCTTTTTCTACTTCTTACTCTTAATTATTATCACTATCTCTATTAGAAATATTCTCTTAACTCGACAGGAAGTACATACATCATTTCTAAAGTTTAGAGCTTATAGTCAGCTTTGCTATACAATACTGGGATTTAGTGAGTGTTGTCATTATAGAGTTGTAATACTTGTTGCTAGGGGACTGTAACATTCTCAGGATGAAGCCCCCAAATCAGAACTGCACCTGCCTCGTTAGCGCGCATTGAAGTGGAAAATTTCTAATAGCAACTTTCCTCGGGGCTTCTTAGCCAGTCAGTGAAAAACAAAAGCATTTACAACAGCCTTTCCATAGCTCTTTCAGAGAAATTTTCTCCCACTGATTTTATTCTCATTTTGCTTGTTGCATAACCCTCAAATAAAACATTTTGATAATGTCAGGGCTGGAGAGAAGGCTCAGCAGTTAAGAGTGTATATTGCTCTTGCATGGGACCCAAGTTTGGTTCCCAACACTCAGGCTCACAGTTGCCTGTAACTCTACTTTCAGGGGATCTGACATCTACTTCTGGCTTATGTGAGTATTATACTCAGGTACACATATCTATACACAGACACATATACATACACATAATTAATTTTAAAAATGTTGAAGAGCATTATGATAATGTATGACTAATAGAATTAATGAAGAAATCACTAATTTTGGACCACCATGAGTGAGACACAGCACAGAATGTCTTTAAGCTTTCTGTGACATGTCTCCTTTAGAAAGGACATCACAGTACACATTGGGAGTGTTTGTAGACCTGCCTGAATTATAAGAAAAAATCTTTCAATTGTTGTAACAAATTTCAAAATGCAAAAATTCTTAACTTTAAAAAAAAAAAGAATGCAGGTCTGATGAACAGAGTGCAAACCAAGGGCAGGACAGCAGGCACACCCAGGAAATTCTTGGTTATGTCTTTGGCAGTTTAGCCTCTCTGCATGTCAGTTTCTTCTACCTAGAGAAAGAAGGGCTGGGATGCACCATGGAGATGTGTGCTGTCACAGGGAATGATTTATAAAATCACTTCCTTCATAAGTGGGTCTTTGTAGATGTAACCAACCATCTTATTAAATAAGAAACACAGAGCCAATGTAAAGATAAAAGGCCAAGAGGTCAGAGCTAAGAGCCTTACCCGCCTGCTTCAGCTATCCTCTTCAGCCAGGAGACCTCTCCGAAAAGGGAGCTACTTCCTGTGCATTTGTCTTATAAAGACTTCCTGTTCTGCCTTCTCATTGGTTGTAAACCCAACCACATGACTGTCTCGTCACTGCCTGTCTGTCTTCTATGGTTGGTATTGAGATTAAAGGCGTGTGTCTCTAATGCTGGCTGTATCCTTGAACACACAGAGATCTACCTAGTTCTGCTTACCAAGTGCTGGGATTAAAGGCATGCACCACCACCACCCTGGCTTTCGCTATGGCTTGCTAATAGCTCTGACCCCCAGGCAACTTTATTTATAAACATACAAATAAAATCACATTTCAGTACAAATAAAATACCACTATAAAACAGAATACATTCATGCTATCTAATTCAAATCAAATATTTCTTCTCTGTCTCAGGTATCTTCTCACTTGTATTATATCCTGTTTCAAATACCACAGTCATCATGCACATGAACTTTGTTGAAAAGAATGGAAAATATGGAAATTTGTGTGCAGCATTCTGTAATTGTAATATCTAATTTTAGGTGGTTATGAACATGTTTATTAGCCTGTATTTTTTAATAAGAAAATATTTAACACCTATTTTCAAGAATCGATACCGTATTTCCGTCCGAAATGTCTATGAAGTGAATGGCAAGCATCACATGTATAAGACATCAGTTTTAACAACCAAAGTTTTGTGTCACACCATCCCTGAGGAGAAATGAAGAAATTTCTTCACTAAACCAAAGACTCTATTTTGACATCAAATTTATTGGAAAATGAACTATACTTATGATAAGGAATATAAACTGTCTATCAGATATAAGTCCATTTATTGTGAAATACCTTGGTGTACCCAGAATGCTGACTTAGTCTCCATATATAATTACACAAAGTAAAATATCATTATTTGAAGAATCTTTAGAAAAATCACATCTACTAGGTATCAAATTAGAGATTGGCATTGGTGCTTTGCAAGAAGACTCTAGAAGGAAATGATAAGTGAAAACATTGTTATGTTCTGAAGTGGAAAGCTGCACATTCACCAAAATATCATCAGCACAAATCAGAGTTGATAGGTTAAAAAAAGAAGTGTGTGTGTGTTGTATGTGTGTGTTTGTATTAATGGAATAGAAAATAATGAGTAGTGGATCTGAGAGGATGTAGCAGCAATGTGTTTTTGATTCAAATCTGCAGAAGAAAAAATCAAGAAATGACATTTAATAATCAATAAAGTTACATAGACAAAAATTTGAGGAATCCTTACATCAGACTGTCATATTTCTAATGGTCATTTTTTACACTTCTATTTAATGCAGCAAAGGAAACCAGTCTCAGTAAAGAATTATGAGACTTCTATGTGGCAATGACTGAAATAAATGGAATCTCAATAAAAAATATATGAGACATCACAAAAATGGTAAATAACTGTGCTTTGTTACTAGAAAAAAATTAATCAGAAATAACAGAAAAATCACAAAAGTTCTTGATTTCTTTTTCCACTTCTTAAAAACTGAAATTAAAATTATTGAGTAAATGAATTACATTTTCACTTGGTATATCCTATTTTTCACAGACACCTGTCCTCAATGAAAATCCTGATTTGGTGATTTGAAATTAAATAAAACTCTTTTTCTATTGAAATTAGCATAGTTTACAAAGAAAAAAATCAATAATTTAATTAAAAATGACACCTGGAGATACATGATCAAAATACATTTTTTGTAAACCTTTAAAGTAACACAAAATGAAGAAACAACTTTCAATTTTTGGTATACTATACTGACTGAAATTATTTAACAAATATCCCCATGTGTTTTACAGTCTGTAGAGTTGTATAGTATTTTTTATTTACTATGTATGGGATTCAAACAGAAAGTGAAATAATCATTTCTTTTGCAGACAATGTGAATGAATATAGTGAAGCAATGAATCATTAAATATGATGAATATATCTGCTTAAGTGTTGAGTATGCTATACTGACTAGTCTTAACAATTCACAATCTAAAGGGGATATAAATCTGTCAAACTTCCATATGTATTTTTTCTGTATTAAATTTTATTGTTTACATGAAAAATATAACCTCAAACTTGATAAAATAAGGTTCCTGATCTCTAAAATGCTTAAAATCATTCAAATATTAAATCCACTCACATATCTTTAATCTAGTACCTATGATCAAATTTCCGCTTAAGAATTCTGTCACTCTGCACCTTCTCTCTCTAACACGCATTTCTATATGTTCTATAAAACTTACTGTATTCATTCACATTTAATATATTTTCATTGATGTTTCAAATTACACAGGTTACAAGATTCAGACTACTTGCAACATATTTGTCTATGGCATATAATTCACAAATTTGAAGGTGGACCCATCTTTCTTTCCCAATTGTGCACTTACGTTTCTCGTGGTGTTCAAATTCTTCACACTGTTCTTTCCTAAAGTTTCTTCCCTGGCCCTGTTTAGCAGAATTTTCTTTTTCTGTGAATCAATGAACAAATTTCATCTACTGGCATAAACTGTTAAAACTGTATTGTGTTATTTAGATATTCAGTATAGGAATAATTTCTTGTATGAATGTGTGTATAGAGTGTGTGTATGTATATCAAGGTGTTTGCATGCAGTAAAAGCATAAAATCTGGGTTTGAGTTCCTCCTATCTGCCTTAATCTGGGTGCTAGGCATCAAAATCAGATTGTCAATTTCATGAATACAAAGCTTTGCTGGGTGTTGGTGGTGCACGCCTTTAATCCCAGCACTTGGGAGGCCGAGCCAGGCGGATCTCTGTGAGTTCGAGGCCAGCCTGGTTGACAGAGTGAGTTCCAGGACAGGCACCAAAACATCACAGAAAAACCCTGCCTTGAAAAACAAACAAATAAACAAACGAACAGAAGAATCCAAAGCTTTACACACTGGACAATCTTATTGTTCTTTTGTCACATTTTAATTCATACAAATTTTCTGACTAACTCAGCCATGCACAATATTGGCTGCACTTCAATATTTACATTGAAAATGTGTGTGTGTGTGTGTGTGTGTGTGAGAGAGAGAGAGAGAGAGAGAGAGAGAGAGAGAGAGAGAGAGAGAAGTTCATACAAAATGAACTTCCAAACTTAAAATTGCTAATTTTTAAAGAGTTCAAATAAAAATATATAAATCAATTGAAGGCTTAGTGCCTGGCACTAAGAGAAAAAAGCCATCTCATTTGATCCAACACAACAGGATCTGTGTTCCATGAACACATGATGAAATATTTTGTAACCATGATAACTAAATAGAAGAAGTAAAATATTCAAAACAGGAGTCATGCACTTAGATCTAATATTTCCTAAGTAATGAGCTCTAGCCCAGGATTATACAACCTGACATGTAGATATTCCCACAGAACTGGTCACAAATCCATTTAGAAAACTATAGTTTTCTATGATAAAATCCAAATATTACAAAACTAAGTGCATCTTTTCAGGGGTGAGTGTAGTAGCATTCAGGATCAAGTGCTAAGTAAGACCAATGACTTCCTTTCTACTCTTAAGTAATGTTTTACACCTTCTAGTATGATGTTATCTAGCAATTCCATGGATGTCTATCAACTTTCTTCAATTATGATTAATTTGGGGTCAATATGTACTTACCTTCCTTCCCACAGACACCCCACTTATGCATAAAATTTCAGTAGATCTTTATCTTCTACACTTTGTTACCTGTTGTGTACTACTATGTCCATTAACTGAATGATTTTGTGGTTTAATGATGGTAGATTTTCTCAACTATCCCTCTTACATTCAATATTTTGTTTAATTCATCAATGGACATCCCATTTCCCCTCTCACGTTGCTAATTCAACACTCTAACCCTATATTTTATTTTCTAATGCCAATGTTTCCCTTTGTCTACTGTTCCCTATTCTGTAAGCTACTTACCCACAGTGGGCAGTTTCTGGACAAGACTCATTTTTAACTCCAGATTAAATAGGCAAAATAAAAATATTGAAAGCTGGTGTCTACATAAGAGAACTTTATCTATACTTAGAGCAGCTCCCAAGTGCCTAGTCAAGGACTCAATATTCTTATTTGGGATTTGCCCAATAACAATTGCAAACAGAAATTTTAATTTGACATGACAATGATTATTATCAGTCTTCTGAATCCATCAGTCTTAACTGCTACTTTAAATGACATGTCATTTGTTAAAGAGGGCACAAACTAAAAGGCATTTGACTAAATATATCTTATAATCTTGACTCAGCCCACAAGACACTGAGTAATAAAGAAATTTAATAAGGACCCTCTGAAAGGCATCTATGGAATCAGACTACAATCTGGGGTACTATTTTTCTTGACCCACAGAATGTTGAGGAAATTAACCAACTTCAAGAGAAATTACCACTGTCTTTATCCAGTTTCTGGCATGAGCCCTCCTAAAATTCCTCAGACAAAGAACTCTTTTGAAACCTCTTTGAGGACCTCACTACAAACATTTTGTAGCTTTTATATTTTGGTCAATTGTGTTCACATCAATTTAAACAAAAGCATTCTTGGTACGGTGTTTTCTAAATGATGGCTGACAGATGCCACATTGTTCGGGATTCTCAGGAAGCTGATGGATACAACATACATTATAAAAGCGGGTTTATTAGATGGGGCAGTCAACTGGTGTTGGTCAGTTTGACGTACTCTGCCTGGAGGAAGTTTTGTTCTTTTGAAGACACCATCAGTGCTTTCGAAAACAATACAATGGTGAGCAGCCATTTCAACATCATGTGCCTTCTCCATTTCTGTAAGATGTGTGCATGCTCCCCTTTTACCTGCTTTCATTGCCCTCTGCTGACTGTGGAGCCTCCCTTTTCATCACTCGACATGACACCGTTTGGATGAGCAGTGTTAGTCTAGCAGGCTTGTGCGCTCATCCCTCATTGGCTGGGCATGATCAAGACCTCTGACATGGACTGTTGCTAGGTCCTCAGGCAGACTCTGCAGGATCAGGAACTCTGACACCCACTAGGAACTCTGACTGTGACTCTTGCTAGGTCTTCAGGCAGACTCTGCACAATGAGGAGCTGTGACATGGACTAGGAACTCTGCCAGCTCCTGCTGCTAGGTATCAGGCTGACTCTGAACAATCTGGAACTCTGACATCGACTAGGAACTCTGACGGCAACTGTTGCTAGGTCCCCCCAGGCAGACTCAAATTTGGCTCTCAAGGAGTAAGGTTCTTGCATGACTTGGCTACTGGTCTGACCCAATTTCCTCAACCCTGTGGGCCTGTCCTACTAAATATCTACCCTTTATTTTATTACCTAAGTATATTAAGGATCAAGGCAGCTTCTATATTATCCACGACAGCTAACACACAAAATTTTCCAATTAAATCGGACAAAGGCAGAGGTTATGGCCTTTGACTATTTTTTTTTTAAATTTAGGTATGATATAGAAAGGCAATTGGATCCCTCCTGGATTTACTTGTGTTTTGATTGGGGGTGGTGTTTAAATCTTTCTCCTTTTTAAGTGTCTCCCACCACAGATCTGGCAACAATGGGTGCCACTGAGGTGACTCTACAGAGGTCAATGGCTCTTAGACATCCAGCTCATGGCCCTCCACAGACATGTGCATGCCTGGCTTTCTGAAATCCTGGCATGACTCCCCAGGCATGGACGCTCTTCAAGGGCTGGTAGTCACAGATGGCTAAGACCTTGTTTGGCAAGCCCACTTAAGACAGGCACAATTCTGTTGCTGAGATCTCTGAGGTGGGGTCAACAGGGAAGGAGCAAAGGACTCTGACTCCCATTGAGCTTAAAATAAAGGGTGGCTATGTAGTAGGACAGGCCCGTAGGATCAAGCAAATTGGGTCAGACCACTTGCCAAATATGCACAGGTCATACACACATGACTTATGAGTCAACCTGGAGTCTGCCTGAGGACCCAGCAACAGGCACTGTCAGAGTTCCTGATCATGCCCAGCCAATGAGAGATGACTTCACAAGGCCTCCAGATTGTGACACAGCCTGGGTGCTGGGAGGAGGTATATAAGGCCTTCCCTGTTATCGAATAAGCAATTTTGCTGTTTGCCTTCAGTGGACTCCCAGTGTCTGTGTCATTGATGCCATTTCTTCTCACCCCCTCCCCTAAGGGAGCTGTTAGTTTCCACTAACAACTCCCCCACTCTGATCCCAATTCTTCATCACAATCTGGAACAGTCTTATATTTACAGATTCTCTAGTAAGTCCGATATACTTCTCACCATTTTTCTAAGAGGCAGGTCAAAAGTTGCTCTCTGGGTAGACTTTTTAAGCTTAGGTTCAGCTACATGGAGTAGAATGAAGTGTGGATTCTCACTATATTTGGCTATAAACTGGTAGTCACAGTTTACACATTATATTATAATTATATATAATATATTTTATAAATATATTAAATATTATATAAATAATTATAAAATTAAGGAATCTTACCTGAGTACCAGGCTCTTAGATGTCACACCAGCCTAGTCATGAGGTCAGTTACTAATAAGTGGGTTTTCCCAACATCTACCCTAGCACAGAGAGTGAGGGTTTAAGGCTTTTTAGTTAGAGTCATACACATGGAGATTCTCCATGGTTTACAAGGTCCAATGGGAAAATAAGAAAAGGTGATAGTAGTCAGAGAAGCACATCTCACTTCACCTTGTGCATAAAGTAAATGTGTGAGTTACCCTTGGACAAAGATAGTTTACTTTTCCTGTGTAGAGATAGGTAATGTCTAATAATACATTGTAAAGAAAGGAAAGGCCTGAGGATCCCTCTGACCCACATATAGATGGAAGATCGCTGATTTCAAAAAAGCATATGGCGACTCTTGTAGAAAGAGTTCTGGAACCCCTTTGTCAGGGTGAAAATCTATGAGACTTGTTTGGGCAAGGGAATAGTTCTGAAATTCTTTGTTCAGAGGAGAAAAGAGTCTAGCCACATTTTTCAGATGTGGAGATGCAATTCACCCTTTGCAGCAGGTGAAAGCCCTAGGTTACCTTGGTTAGTGGGAGAAGATTTGGGATCTGCCTCATTAATTTATTATTGTGCCTCCCAGATACAGATATGCATACCATGAATCAAATCTTTGGGAGTCCAGGAAGAAATCAGAATTTTCTTCCAGAAGGATGTTTCTCTTCTGAGCAGTGATGCTTCCATGAGCCTTTGTTTAGATCTATGGAGGAAACAGGTAATTTACATGTACATTTACTTAATTCTGGGCAGATTTTTTAAACTTTTTTAAACTCTATATCATCTTCCCTGTTATATAGACTAGAACGTTCTGTGGTCCCATCTGGAGCAGAAGCTGAAGTAGCTGAATCAGTCATCTGGGGAGGCTCTCAGGTACAATGGTAAGTCACCACACAAAGCAAGGTCAGCTAAATAGATCACAGGGGTAGAACTGAAGTGTCTTTGAAGAGATGAGTATCTGAGACACCTCCATGACCATAAACAACACTTTGGAGTTTTCAATTATCAGAGAATTATGCCTAAAACTACCAAAGAAAATAAAGAATATCTAAAGCTTTCTTGTTTCCAATAGACATCATAGGTTCCCTAACCCACTATGTAGTCTGGAAACATCCAATATTTTTTTTTATAGAGAAAGGGAGTATGAGACTCTGTTCATCTCAGTCCCTGTTACTGAGTAGGAAAATGATCTCGACCCAATCGTAAGAATGGACAAATGGGAGTGTCATGTAAGACAAAAATAAAAATATCAAAATCCTTGAGCCAAAGGACAGAATTTAGAGACAGCTTTTGTTCTAAGTGATGGGTCTGATATCTTATCTAAAAGGGAGAAGGATTGGTCTAATAGTGGAATCATGGAGTACTTGACACCTGCTAGGAAATAGAAACTATGAGGAACTCTTGAACAAAACTGAATATCTGAATCCCATTGGTCAATGGAAGGAAGAGCCACACTTCCCTGTCTTAAAAGAGATCATTAGTAGAGGGATATCCCATCATGGCTCATCAGTTTAAAATATTCATGCAGATGTTAGTATTTCCATAAGTTGTCTTGAATCTGTGGGAGACTAGCTAGCATTTCAGAAGCTGTTTGTAACAGTGGGAAGGACTATGACTGGCAAGTTTGCCTCATCTATACTGGGTTTTGATCTCAGATGTGGGCATAAATGGTGGATTCACTCAAGGTTTGGTGACTGTCTTGAAGGTAGATGGCATGTAGTCTAGACTCTGTTTGCAAATATTGTGCTCTGGGATACCCAGGTTGGATATTATTTAGAGAGGGTGTCTCTAAAAGATCAAAATCAGAAAGATAATCAGAAAGACATAAAGCAAAGGCCTAACGGATTATTACTCAGGTAGAGAACATGTTGGACATAAAAGAGAAGAAAAGGGATATCCCAGAATACCTCAGGCAAAAAAATAAGATCCCAATCTATCTTATTGTGGGTGGGATGACACTGGAATGCAATATCAGATTCAACGTTTCTTTTATTCTAGAATACCCATTCTCAAAGAGTGAACCATGACCCCCAGAAGGGTCATATATAAAATAAATTCTATATCAGATATTTCTATTTCAACTCCAAGAGCTACAATATTCTAGTTTTGTAGTAGCCATAAAATAATGTTATAGTTGGGTTCTGAAAATTCTTAGCCCTTGGGAGAAGGTCTGATGCTCCTTTTAGTCAATGTTGGAAGAATGAGAAACATAGTAGATGGGATTTCTGATAGGGAGGTGTCACTGGGCTATCAGGCAGGCTATTTTACAAAGTGGAATTTTTACTTCCCTGGCCAGAAGTGGAAAATCGGATACCGCTTTCAGCAGATATTTACAAACCTTGTAAGTGTGTTCTTCGTAAGAGTTGCCATGGTTGTGGTATCTCTTCACAGCAATAGAAACCCTAAGACCACTACCATATATTTCCATTGTATAAATGTAAAATTTATATTCTTTCATGTTAAACTCCATGATAAATTTGTGAACACAGAAGTGTCATAGAGCAGATGATGGAATCAGTGATGTGTGCTTCATCAGTGCACATAAGTTCTCTGCTATGTGTCTTTGATAGCCTTAAAATGTGCATATGGAAATTGTAATCTTCAATGTTTACATAGTACCAAGCTCTACTTTTTAAAATTTGCTTCTTTAGACAATCTTATATATCATGGTAGAATTTTCCCCCATTGCAATATTCAGTTCACTGTTAGGTCCATTTAGCAGAGTGAATATCATAGGTTATTGCTCAGAAACTGTGAGTTTCTAATGATGTAAATAATAACATAAATTAACAATTTAGGAAGTGAAGTCTGAAACTGCTTCTCCTTTATATAGCACAGGATCCAAGAGTACAGTCTCATCATTGTTTTTCAAAGTTATATAATGTGTGTCCTCGTGTATTTGACAATAAATCGCATCATGCCAAACTTCCTTGAATGAAAATGTCAACAGTGTTGACCTAAGTCCTGGACTGACTGCCAAACAGGACACTCTGCCAAATAAACAAGCTTCCAACATGAACCACACTTTATATCGCATTCACTCCACAAAGGGAAACAGATGGAAAGTGTGTTAGTTGATTTCCTCTGTAACAACTGAAATACGGATCATTTCTCAAGAAGCTGGAATCCAAGACATAGAAAAATGAAGAAGATTCTTCTGTTAACTGCTGTCATCGGCTTTGTTGGCACAGAAGAGGTACTTAATACTAGATAAATTTTATTTTTCCTAAAGCAGAGCAGCTTACAATATTATCTTAATTAGTGCAGCGATCCTTATCAATCAGTCTAAAGCTGCAGTTGTATTCAAAGTAATTCTATCCATCAGAGGAAATAGTTTTAACGTCTTCTAGTTTTAAGAATACTTGAGATTTTAATAATTCAGTAAAAATATATGGTTTGTGTATTTGTATGTTTATACGTGAAAGACATGTGATTGCATGCATTTTATAATTTTTAAAAATACAGAACAAGGCATGTATAGGATTATTCAAATAAATATGAATTCAATTTCTCCTCCTCTCGAAAAGTAACTTATATGTTCAAATAGCCATTTTAATTAGATTATATTGCTGAAGTCTATCTGTAGCAAGACCTTCTGTTAGATTTACTTAACAACAATCATAAATTTAAGAACATAGAAATGTGTTATAAAAGAAATGTGTTTTAATAAGGGTAGGTATAACATGTAGGTTCCTGTGTAGGAATGACATTTTGTCTCAAAAATGTACAGTAAATAAAATTTATTTGTGGGGAAATGCTGGTAATAAAAAATGTGATTGTTTACGTTTAAGTCATTTGCTAGTACTGTGGGAACCCTTCTTTGCTGACTGGGAATTTTCAGAGAATCCTCCGTGTTCACAGGCTAAGCAGTTTAATTATCTCCTACTTTCAACCTAATGCTGCTGACTGGAATACTTCAATTATAAAATAATCACTAACTTGAGTATCCTTTCTTATTGCTTTTGCTCATTCTGTAAGTCCTTTTATATTTCATTGAATGTATATTCATATTTCTTTTCTTTGACATGTAAACAATTATCTCACATTTCTGGATATTTGGAAATAGGTATAATTTTCCTCAATACAATTGCTAGCCTTAAGTTGGATGTTTGGGAAGACCACATGGTTTAGGGTGGTGACAGAGAAGATGCCCTAGATGGAGCTTGACATTAAAAGGGGACATGTGAAAAAATTCTGAAATAATTGTTTGATTTAAGTTTTCAGTGGAAAATACATGTCATCTGATTTAACTCCCTATCCTTTTTTAGACTGTAGGTCACAATGAGCATGAACTGCTTTGCCCCCACTGAATCCTCTCTCTACTATGTGCTCCTTTGTGTTTTACAATCCATCTTCTTTGAAGTCACCTTTCCCCTCATGGACAGTTGAAAGCTTCCTGGGTTCTAAATATATTCAAAGTAAAACACATAAAACGTAAATGTGAAGCAAATGTCACTATGATAAGGAAAGTGTGATATTGTTTTTCTGACCCTAAGTCACTTCGTGCTGTATAACTTCACGTTTTGTCCATTTGCCTACAACATTCATGATTTGATTCATCACCCAGCTCTATTTTGAATCGATAGCATGGTTTTCTTCAGTATTCCATTTTCAATGAGCATCTAGGGTGATGGAAGTTTTAGCCCTTTTGAAATGAATATTAAATAACATGAATATAATATATCTAGTATCAAGACACAAAGTCTTTGGGTATATTCCTAGGAGTGGTAAGTAAGGATTTTGTTCTAGGTTAAAATCTGCTTGGAGCAACCTCCACAAACCCCTTTAAAACTCTCTTCTCCGGATTACATGCCTAGTGGCCGTGGATGTATGTTCCCTTTGGACTCGGCCCTCCTAACACTTTCCACCAGGCTTATCTCTGACCATGGCCTTCTAACTGGGAAAAGATTGAATATCAAAATTTTAATCAACCTTTCTCTTATGGTTATGGATATAAAGCTTTCTTTTTTGGAGCAATGTCTGTTTAATTTAATAACCGCTTATAATTTTCCTTAATTATTGGCATTCAATACATTTTTGTAATGAGATATGAATACCTGTAGCTGTGTGGTTGCTACACGAGTGTGTGGATTCATGCGGGTCTGTGGAATGAAGACACAGAGGCATCTTAAGAATGAATCTAACCTTTCATGGCTGCAGGGGGGTCCAGCCTCCAAGGACTAAAGCACTAACCCTTCGCCTAGGGCACATTAATTTACTCCTTTTTACAGTTTAGATAGTTAATCTCAGTACCTTCAAAGCAAACCAAAAGGAGCTCCCAGAGACCAAATGCCAGCTGTAAATTACTTGATTTCTCAGGTACCTTGATTTTCCGGTTTCCTGGACCAAGTTTTGCATAGGCCTTTGATCCTTGGGGCCCTCTCTGATCCTTGACTCTCTAACAAGACTCACATAGGGCAACAAGAGAAACAAAAGGTAAGAGAAACAAAAGGTGTGGCTAAACAAAGGAAGGATTAGGGCTAGGTGCTGCTCTCTGGAGCCAAGGCAGGAGCTCAGCAGGAATGCCACTACAAATACCTTTACCTCAAAATTTCCTCCCTCCTATCCCCCTTTATCAGGCCATATTAATCAGATTTTTATGTTTTTAATTCCTAAATTTTTTACTTTTTTGTAAATTACAGAAACTAATCTGTTGGATGAGTGTCCCTGAAAAAAATGATTTCTTTCTTTCGTTTCTCTGACTCTCCACTCTATTGGGGATTTTCTTTGTAAATTGATTTTGTTTGAGGAGATGTCATTTGTCAATACTTGAAGTTTCTTCAATTATTTTGGTGTTCCATTCACAACATCTTTACCTGTGATTAGAAGATCAAGAATCATCCAAGAACTCAGTTTTTGTTTGTTTTTGTTTTTTGAGATAGGGTTTCTCTGTGTAGTTT
>CABHPH010156539.1:0-27236 GCA_902168325.1 Peromyscus nudipes
TTTCCATGTTCCTAAGACTGTGGTCTCATCCCATCATGTGTGAGTGTGGACTTTGCAGGAACTCTGAGCATAATTGAGCACCCTACTCAGGAGGGGCTCACAACCAGGCAGAGATATAGAAGAGCTACAGGTACTGAGGGTCTTAAGCTCAGCTTGGTTACCACCCCCAAGCCTAGGTGGCTTTTCAAAGTCACCCTGCATCTATGAAAAAGGACATAGCATTAGAAGATCTGAATTCAAAATGAGGTTGGTGTAGTGAACAGCATCCCAAGCATTACATGAGGCCATGAAAGCCTTGCATCACTCTGGCTTTGATCTGACATCTTAAAGGCGGCATCAGGTAGGTACAGCCAGCGTGGCTTTTGGCTGTGCTAAGAGCCTTCCCTGTCAGCTTAGCCTGTGTGCTCGCTCAGATACACTTTAGACAAGAGGAGAGAGAGTTCATGAAAGAATGCGTGCCACACACCAAGATGTCTGTGGGGTCATTTTACCAACTTCTCAGGGTTGGGGAGGGGAAGACTCAAACCGTTGACTTGAATTTCATCAGTTCACAAGCAACAGAGTCAGTTTAATGCTGGATCCACCTCATCCCACCATATCTATTTTTCCTGTAAATTCACACAAGCCTTCCCTATTTTAGGGTTTTCTATTAAAATCAAATCCTAATTTATTCTTATGGACAAATTACACTATCATAAATTAGTACTTAATAAAGGCCTCTCCTCCCACAAAACATTTTCAGTAGAATATATGATTTAGTAAATGAAATGGTAGCTATGTGAACAAGTCCACAATGTAAATACACATTGAACCATAACATAGTACCCCGATACATACAATTATTGTTAATTAAAAATAAAATTAAGGGGATTGGAGAGATGGATCAGTGGTTTACAGCACTTGTTGCTCTGGCAGAGGACCTGGGTTTCATTCCCAGCACACACATGGAACTCCATCCAGTTCTAGAGTATCTACTGTCCTCTTCTGTCCTCTTTGGACAGCACACACATACGTGGTGCACATACATGCAGACATGTAGGAAAACACTCATTATATATAGATAGAGATAGAGGGATAGATAGATAGACAGATAGATAGATAGATAGATAGATAGATAGATAGATAGATAGATGAAAAATTGAATTAGATTAAGAATCATTTTTATAGAAAAAGAGTCATATATACACCAACTCAATCACTAATCCATTGCTTAAAAACCTATGCCTCTTTCTATCTGAGGCTTTATTTCCTGGGCATGTTCAAAGACAAATGAGCATTATGTCAGATATACTAGTCAGATATAATTCTTCTGCTAATCCCTTTAAGATTATGGTAGATTAGTTCTCCCCTTGGCATAGGCCCAGAGTAGCTAAAGACTGTCCACTGAGGCAGAGACAAAGGCCAAATCATAATGGCTGACTGTGCAGTCAAACAGGAACTTTGTATTCCAAGTGAAAGACCAAAGAAGAAAAAGAAAATAAACAAATTTAGCAAGAGAGGAAGAGGATCTCTTGCTATCCATCTGCTTTGTGAATTCTTCACTGAGTATCTGAGGTGGATTTCATCATCTTAAAAGTCAAGATAACCAACCGTGTAAAATTTCTCACAAAACTTAAGATCTGTTAATGGAATGTGTAAGTGACTATTGTTTTGAACTGGCCTTGTGCATGAGACCCTACCAGACCAGACCAAACCAGAATGGAATCACTCAAGTCAGGTGCTACCTGAACCGAATGTGGAGATGAGTCACATAAGAACGAAACAAACATCAGCACAGACAAAGAGGGAGGAGATTCACAGCAACCAAATCCAAAAGGGTCCAGCTTATGTGGGGCAGGTGTTAAGGAAGTTCCCTGTTTAACCTGGGAGGAAAACATCATTGAAAACAATCTACTCTGCATTCTGTTTCCACTGTCTTCAGTCCTGGCTACAACACTGAACTCCTCAAAGCACTTCTGGTGTTGCCCTGTTCCATAGCTTCATGTAAAAGCCAATTATGAATGTACTATAACTGGATCTTTTCTTTGACAAAGTAAAGCAGAGGAAGCAATTCCCACCCATGTGCCCTTACCCTGAGTCACCTTGAACTCTCCACACTGCCAAGTGAAGGTCTGAACAGGAAGAAAAACAAAACTGATTAACAAGAAAGAAGAGTCCCTTCTCACTGCCCAACTGCTCTAGGAGGTCAACATCAAAGGTCTGAGATGGATTCCTCATAAATGCTTTCTCTCTGCAAATGAATCAGGCAAGGCATAGGGAATTGCTTAGCAACCTGGGACTCCACTTGGTTTGGACTATGCACACAACCATTTTCCAGTTGTGCACTGAGACCCTTACTTGCACAGACACCCTTCTTTGAACAATATATCTAGCACCTTATGACCCCCATCTGCATTGAGCTGCACATATACCTGCTTTAAACAACGAAAATAGTTACCCCCTGTTTTAGTTAGCTTTTTTGTTTCTGTGACAAAACACCACAACCAAAAGCAAGCTGGGGAGGAAAGGGTTCATTGGGCTTAGGAATCTCCATCACAGCTGATCATTGAGGGAAATCGGGTCAGGCACTCAAGCAGGAGCAGAGGCAGGAACCAAGGAAGAATGATGCTTACTGACTTGCTCCCCATAGCTTGCTCGGCTAGCTTTTTCATACAGCCCAGGACCACCAGTCCAGTGGTAGCACTGCCCACAGTGGGATAGGCCTTCCCATATCAATCAAGAAAATGTCCGACAGACATGTCCACAGACCAGTTTAATGGAAAGAATTCCTTAACTGAAGTTCCCTTTTCCCAAGTGACTCAAGTTGTGTCAAGTTTACAAAAATCAACCAGTCCACTGCCCTTTGCAACCCTTTGGTAATGCACTGCTTCTATCCAAATTTATCCTGAAATCAGTACCCTAACTCTGGGCAATGAGTTGATCCAGTATAGGCTGGTTTGCAGTGCATGCTCAATATGACAAACTGTGTTCTTTGGGTGATACTTTAGGGAGAATCCTTCATTTACCATCTTGTACCTATGTATAATTGAACATGTGTATGATTAAAATCAGATGCATTATGATAAGGAACATGAGCAGTAGAGAAACGACCATATAACAAATCTGTCCACTGAAATAGGGAACCATCCAAACTGCCCTTAAACAGCCAAACTCCTCCTTATCTTGAACCCAATAAAAGGAACCCCCCCCCAACCCCTGCAAATAATCAGGGTATTTCACCTGTGCAGCCTGCTGTCACTCTTGGTAGTATATCTGACCATCCTATCACTTTGCCTTGAATAAAGCTCTCTAGTTAGGTTTGCAAGTCTGTGCGAGTCTTCAGTTCCAGGAATAAGAGGCCAAGAACCTGGAAACACCCGCCCAGACGCCAACCATCAATAGCGCAAAGACTTCCAAATGGGCCCCTTGCTCACATTTCTCACTTGACCATCTGGGGCCATCGGGAGACAGGGGGTTTCAGAGAAAGGGATAAGTTGCCACCGGAAGTTGGTTGGTTCCTTGGCAGTTTCTGCTGCTGTTCTTAGTCCTGTGAAGGAGTCTGCAGACCGGAGCACTGCTGCAAAAATAAAGCAAAGCCTCTACTCTGAACACCAATAGGAGCTCCATTCTGTGTGTGTTTGGGGGAGTGTTCCTGTGCCTGTGTGCATGCTTATGTGTTCATGTGTCTACACATATGTGTGCTCCTGTGTGTGTTGTATGCATGTGTTTATGTGTGCAGTGTGCGTGTGCGTGCATGAGTGCGCGCGTGTGTGTGTGTGTGTGTGTGTATGTGTGTGTGCAGTGTGCGTGCATGAGTGCGTGTGTGTGTGTGTGTGTGTGTGTGTGTGTGTGTGTGTGTGTGTGTGTGTATGCCAGAGGTCTATGTTGTATGGTATCTTCCTCAATTACTTTCAACTGTGTTTTCTGAGACAAGGTCTCTCCCTGAACCTGAAGATTACTGATTTGGTAGAATGCCTGGCAATAAGTACCAGAGATCCTCCTGTCTCTGTCTCTCCAATGCAGAGGTTACCAGTGTGCCTGACTATTTTTTAATGTGGGTTCTTGTGGGATTCAGTTCCTTACCTGCATGACAATTGACCTATCTCCCCAGCCATTTCTGAAGCCAGCCCTAAATGTTTTCTCCATTAGCTAACCCTTGAAATGTCTCTGAAGGGACAGCTTCTGTGGCCGGTCCATCCCAGGTCACTGTTGTCCCTATAATTACACAGATAATGAAAACTGTGGCCCTTCCTACAAGGGTTAAGCACATCACGACCTCATTTCCAGAACAACAATTATCACATGTGCTTCAGCTTTGCAAATCTCCTGCAAAAAATGTTCTTATGGGGCCTCTAGCCAAGGACTATGCCTGCCTCCTCCTGGTCCCCATATTGCTGTCTGGCATACTACTCATTACGTATTAATGAGAAAAGTAAAAAATGATGCCGATACCAGCCAATCAGGAAGCTAGAGGGGGAAACTTTCCAGTTCTCTTGATATGCTGGCAAGTTATAAGTTGAAGACAATCATCGAAAACTTGGGTTGGAAAAGGCATTACCAGCCATGTGTGTAGCCATTAAGAATCTTAACCAGATGGAAGGTAGATAAACACAGCAGCAAAGCACCTCTTCTCCCCTCTCAGCTACTCTGAACAACAAAGCACAAAGCCAAGTGACATATATATTTAGCAGACAAACAGGGCCAGAGGCTCCGGGTACCTGTAATTATCGGCCATGGGAATTGGCCCAGAGTTCTGGAGTCCCTGTGATGAGACCGTTACTTTCTACACTTACCCAATTCTGCATGAAGATTTTGCTCTATCGTCTGCTCGTGACTTTCTAGGGGTCCTTGCCATGCAGAAGGCAAGGAGCTGTAAAATTTGGACACTGACAGGAGATTGCCAAAGGACTCCAGAACTCGGCATGCAAACCCAGCTCTTGCCACGCCTGTTTTCTTCCTGTTGTAACTTTGTGTCTCAGTTTTTAGCTCTAACAATGAGAGAGAAGAACATGCGCATACCCCAGGATTGTGGAAAGGTTAAGAATGTAGAGGTTGAAAACATGCTGCAGGGCCTGGGAAGATGGCTCAGTTGTTAAAATTCAACCTCTCGAACCCAGGTTTAAAAATTTGCAAGGTGACACACACCAGCAATGAGAAAATGGAGACTGGTGGGTCCCTGGTGCTCGCCTCGTCTACTTGATGAGTTACATGCCAGTGAGAGGCAACCCCTCCACCCCCGACCCCACCCCCCATCTCAAAAAAACAGGGTGAACAAAACATAAAGAATGACAGCTGAGGTTGTCCTCTGCCCTCCAGGTGTATACCCACCCTTACACATGCATATACACCCCCACACACAGGTGTATCCCATAAGCATGCGTGAATGCATGCATACATACACACACACACACACACACACACACACACACACACACAGAGAGAGAGAGAGAGAGAGAGAGAGAGAGAATATGCTGAAGATACAAACCCACATGCAATCTCTAAGTCTTCCCTATTTGATAGAAAGTAAATTTGCTTTGCTAATATTTGCATATACTATCAGTGTCCCAGGAAGTGATGAGGATACTGAACAGAACATATGAATTTTCTAACCTTAAGGAGTTTGCATTCACACCAGAAGAGACAGAAAGGAATGTAATAATTCAATAATATAATGATTTTAGATACTGGAAACAACTCTTCAAAAAAAATAACAAAGTAGGCAGGTAGGCAGAAGACAGCCAGAGGCCCACCTGCTGCCTGGGCTGGGCGCCTGTACAATGAGCAAGTATGTGGTAGAGAGAGGGGTGAGAAAGAGAGGTGAAGCGGTTTGTGCGCGATGAAGAGAGGCAGAACTGGAGATGCTAAGGTGGTGAAGAACATCCTGATGCTGATGCGAGAGACCTGTACTGCCACCTGAGGTCATGGTGATGCCCAGGCCCAGCCTGCCACCCAGGGCCATGTCTGAGTCCATTGCCCTACCACAGCTGGCGTCTGTGTTGATGTCCATGGCCCAAGTTACCACCAAAGGTCATGGGGATGTCGGTAGTCTGGGCTGATGTCTGAAGTCATGTTGGTGCCTAGGGCTGTACTGAGATGGCCCTGCCCCTCTCTGCCCATTGCATGCAGGAGAGCAGACCTTGCCCCTCACCTGAGCAGGGTGCGTGAGATGACCCCAGTGGTTTTTATCACGAGAGAGCTGGTGGGCTGACCAACTCAGCTACCACCCAGGCCCAGACCCAGGGCTTTGAGTTGGTCCAATATCTACCCCACCTATGAGCTGCTGGAGCGTGTGAAGGGGCTGGTCCTGCAGAACCATGGCAGAGGATCTCCATGACTTGAGGCACCAGCAGGAGGGGAGTTTCAGTGAGGGTCCAGTATTGATGGTGTACCAGAAGCCAGAGGCCTTGAACCAGACCAATGACTCATTGCACTGAACGTTTGCAAGTAAAGCTGTTTGGGCAAAAGGGTATACTGTGCAATACATCGCAGCTCCCAATGCCAGATATGTGATGGAGAGGCGGGAAAGAGGGAGGAGCAGAATGGTGCACGCCCAGAGGAACTGGAGACGTGACAGCTGTGACCGGCGTGAGAAGGCTGCACTTGATAGAGGAGCAGGTCGTGCCCAGAGGGATCGGTGAGACTTTTTTTTAATTTTTATATTTTATTTTTAATTTTCTTTGGGGGGACGTAACAAGGGTAGAAGGCAGATATGGAAGGGTTGGGAAATAAGTGAGACTGGGGTGCATGATATGAAATTCCTGAAGAATCAGTAAAAAAAATTGTGTTTAAAAACAAACAAATAAGGGGTGGTGTTTGAGCAGCATCTGAAGGAAGGGAGGAAAGTAGAGATGTAGATATCTTAGGAAGGAACACTCCAAGCTGAGGGAAGTGTGAAAAGCAGAGGCTCATCTGTCCTTCAGTCCCACAGCGAGAAAAAGTACAAAGATTTGCCTCCTCAGGTAGGGGTTCAGAGAGGTCCGGTCCCACGGTCTCCACAGCACCAGAGTGAAGACGTGACATGTATGGTTCCCATCTCCTCTACTCTATCAGCACTTCAGCCTGAATGTCAACATCCCCATGCCTCAGATTCTTGGGTTGGAATCCCAGTTCTGGAGGTGATGGTATTAAGAGGTGAAAGGAGGGGCTGGAGAGATGGCGAAGTAGTTAAGAGCATATACTGCTCTTGCAGAAGATCCCAGTTTGGTTCCCAGCACCCTGTTGTGTGGCTCACAACTGCTTGAAACACCAGCTCCAGAGTACCCAAGACCCTCTTCTGGACTCCTTGGGTACCAGCGCTCAGGACACATATCCCCACACAGACACAGATATACACATAATTAAATATCTTAAAAAGAGCTGAGAGGTGAGGTCTGAGCTCTCAAGAATGAGATGAGTGTATTGTAAAAGAGGCTAGAAGGGGCTGGAGAGATGGCTCAGCTTTGTTCTAGTTTGGTTTCTGTGGCTGTGATAATACCAAGGCCAAAAGCAACCTGGGGACGAAAGACTTATTTGGCTTACATGTGCACGTCACAGTCTGTCATTGAGGAAGTCAGGGCAGGAACTCAAGCAGAAGCCAAAACAGAAACCATGGAGGAATGCTGCTTAATGGTCCCCTCGCTCACTGGCTTGTGTTTAGCATCTTTCTTATATAGGGTAGGACCACCTGCCTAGGGATGAGAGGGTCCACAGTGGGCTAAGCCTTCCTAGACCAAACATCAATCAAGACTATGCCCCAGACATCCCACAGGCCAATTTGATCTAGGCAGTTCCTCAATTGAGGTTCCATCTTCCTCTAGTTTATATAGGATTAGCAATAAACACTAACCTGCACACTGCTGTTGCAGAAGACTAAAATATGGTTTCTAGTATCCATGCCGTGTGGCTCACAACCACCTGTACCTCTAGTCTCAGAAGAGCCAGGCTGGCTTCTGGCCTCTTCAGGCTTGTGTGCATAAATAAATAAAAATAAAATGAACCGTTTCAAAATGACAGAGGCTAGAGGGGTGCCCTTGCCCCTTGCTCCAGGTGACAACACCTATTCTGAGGACGCAGGCTCCTACAAGACACCTACTCTACCAGCACCTTGCTCTTCAGTCCGGCCTCTGGAAGAGAGAGTGGTGCCTTTGTGTTGTTCACAAGCCGCTCAGACTACAGCACATTTCCATCACAGCCCAAACTGACCAAGTCAGCCATTGGGGAACCTGACACTGGGTTAAGAGCTTTGCTGTAACAGCCTTCCAAGCTTTGCTCTGATCTGGAAAGATCTCCTCCTCCTCTCCCCTCTCCTCCTCTCCTTAAAGAAGGTTGAACCCTGTGTGCTTCAGAAAACATCAAGCGATGCCATTCTCCATCTGTACCACGCCTGGGAGTGGGCAGCAGACAAAACAAAAGCCAGGTCCCTGCTCTTTACACGAAAAGTGCCCATTACCTTCTCACTAAATATTATTTCTTTCAAAGGCTTTTGCTAAATTACCAGCCACTTTACAGCCTAAACATGCCCTGTTGTAGTGTGTGTATTATACTTAGCCATAAAATGTTTTGAGGTTTCTTGGTTTGGGAATAGGCATAAAATTACAGTCTATTATTATCATAAATTTCCTTTCATCACTCTTTGTTATATTTCTTAGCTCCAACTGAAATAACTCTTAGTCTACTGACTGTTTGCAGCCTTCAGATACAAGGAGAGGTCCCCTAGTTCCACCCCATCATCTTTTGCTGAGCTCTACCTATTCAGCTCTTTTAATCTCTCTCCATAAATCAAGTTGTCTTTCTCCATCACTCTTGCTGCTTTCCCCCGAACACTCAGCCCATTTGTCTGTACCTGGCTGGTAATTAGGAGCGCTGAGCTGAGCGCAGCCTTCCAGGTGGAGTCTCGGCAGAGTCATCGAGTGTTGCTGAGAAGATCCATTTCTGTTTCCTCCTGGGCCCCACATTTCACTCCAGACAGAGCCAAACTGCAGACAGCACAGAGGAGAGAACAACAGAGATTACTGAGGCCCAGCAAATGGGGCTGGGAGGAGGAGACAAAGCCAGGCTGTACCTTATTTAGACACCAGAATAGTTGGAGGAAAACATGGTGTACAGAGGGAAGGGATTAATTCTCTCCTCCATCTTCAGTGACAAGCGGCGTACGCAAACCATAATTTTATCTATCTCGTGTAATGGCGTCGATTATGTACCTAAGTGATCAAGTATCATCCCTCTAACAAGTTGGTCTAAGGGCACACATACCAAATGCCACAGAGGAGACATTGTCTGTTCAGTGTTATATGTGTGGGGCTCAGCTTCCCAGGGTTTCTCTCCTCCTGGAAGTAACTAGGAGCCTCCTTCACAGTGAAATAATAGGATTGGCAAGATGGTTCAGCAGGTTAAGGCATTTGCAGCTAGGCTTGATGGCCTGAGTTCAATTCCCAGAACCCACGTGGGACATGATCTGACTCCCACAGGTTACCTTTGACTTCAACATGAAAGACATGGCACTAGTGTGTGCATGCACATGAACACTCATACACACACTAAAAAAAAAAAATGCAACCAACCAGTTGATAGTCAAAGTGGAGCTTCTCATCATGCTGAAGTCACAACCAGCAACTTTCTCTCTCTCTCTCTCTCTCTCTCTCTGTGTGTGTGTGTGTGTGTGTGTGTGTGTGTGTGTGTGTATTGTTTTTGGACAGTCTTGCTATGTAGTACAGGTTGGTCTTGAGCTCAGCCTTTTGAGTGCCAAGCTCTCAAACTGCTCTTTCTTACCTGCATTGCCTCCCTTCCACACGTGCCCCCCAACCCACACTCTTGTCACAGAAGGGGGCACTTTCCTAGCTCCTCACCCACAGAGAGCTGGAATTAATTCATTTTCTCATTAGCTGTTTTAAGAAAGGAGAAAACTACACCAAGCAGACAGCTTGAATGAGTTCAAATCAGTCTCAACTCTCTGGAGATTTTGCCAGCTCAGTGTTCACCTGTCTTAGTTACTTTTCTATCGCTGTGATGAGACACCCTAACCAAGGCAACTTACAGAAGAAAGTGTTTAATGGGAGCTTACAGTTTCAAAGTGTGAGTCCATGACCATCCTGGTGGGGAGCATGGCAGCAGCCAGGCAGGCAGGGCGCTGGAGCAGTAGCTGAGAGCTTACATGTGATCCACAAGCAAGAGGCTGAAGAAGACTAACCAGGCCTGGCATGAACTTTTGAAACCTCAAAGCCCATCCCCAGTGTCACACCTCCTCCAACCAGGCCACACCTCCTAAACCTTCCCAAAGAGTTCCACCAACTGGTGATGAAGCATTCAAATATATGAGCCTAGAGAAACCATTTTCATTCAAGCTACCACACTGCCCTTATTAAACACCCACTCCAGCCTTATCTACAACATCTTGTTGTGGTGTAGGCAGTGATGGACATTCGGGAGGAAGCCCCAAACAGTGCATCGGCATGCTTCTGAACCAAAAATCCCTGGGCCTGTCACCTGGTGCTCCTATTAGCTATGTGATTTGGCAGATTACTTAACCACCCATGCCTCTGTTTGGTCAAGGATAGGTGAGAGGATGTGCTCAAACTCCTGAGTAAGAGCAGGCATTTCAAGGGTTTCTCCCTTGAAAGGCAAAGCCACACGGGCAACAGACTCTGGTAGACTTTGCAATCTCACAGGTTCATGGAATTCCTATAATCATCCCTCCATAGAGAACGTCAGCATATGGGGAAAATTCAAAGAATACTGTTAGTCTAATCCATTAGCAAGACAGCATAGAAGTTCATAACCCAGCTTTGATCTGCAATTTGGAGGAAAAAAATTTCCAAATACTTATGGGATCATTTCTCCCCCTTGATGTGATATTGGAGTTTAACTCCCATTAACCATAACAGGCATAATGAGTCGGCAGCCAGGGGCAACGTACCCTCTAGTGCCTAATGAACACAAAATAAAACATTTCCTTTTATCTTCAACATCTACCAGAGTGATTTGAATAATGATATTCATATTCGTGATGCATAAGACCCTTCCATCGGCTCAGTATTGTCACTCAGGCTCCTATGGAATGCCAATAAGTGTGGGATTCTTTCTGTGCCGATGTGGCCATGTGCATGATATTGCTGCAGATGAAGGCCTAGCAGCCAGGTCACCGAGACACACGGAAGGTGAAGGACATGTGCCAGGCTTGCCATTTTATCCTACATCTTGCTCCTCAAGCCAATGGTACTGGGTGACTTGAAGTCATAAACTCGTCACCTCTAGCAGAGCAGGATGCTGCCACCTAACGGATGACAGTGGGGCTGTAGTAATACTGAAGGCCATTTGCTCAAACTCGAGGTTCTGCTAGGGGCCCCGCTGGGACTCACAGATATTTTGAGGAGTTAGTAAAGGAGAAGAGAGCATTGTGCAAGGTTCAAGCTATACTGTAGTCCCAAACAAAAGATGAGAAAAATCTCAGCAGTCATGTGCATCGCTTTTCTCATTGCTAAGATAAAGTACCCAGTGAGAAGCACTTAAGTGTTTGGGAGATGGCTCTTGTCATGTAATTGTAAGAACTGGAGTTCACATCCACAGCATCTGCAGAAAAGCCAGGCAGGCGTGGCTGCCCGCCGGTAAACTTGGTGTTTGGAAGACAGAAACAGAGTCTCTGGAGCAAGCTGCTAGCTAAAGTAGCCTAGTTGGTAAGCTCTGGGTTCAGCAGGAGAAAGTGAAAAGTGTTTCGTGAAGAGACTGACATCATCCTCAAGCCTCCACACTCATATACGTGCACACACACACACACACACACACACACGCATGCACACGTACATGTGCCCACTACATACACATGGAAAAGCAGCAACTTATGGGAGGGAGGGTTTGTTTTGGCTTCAGTTTAAGAGTGGACACAGTCCATCACCATGGAGAAGTCATGAAGCAGGTGTGTAAGGTGACTAGTGACATTGCATCTGCAGCCAAGAGCATTGTGGACGGGAAGTAGAGCTCACAAACATCAAAGCCCCCCCACCCCCGAACTCACTTCCTCTATCAAAGCGTTTAAAGATTCTTCAACCCTGCAAAACAGCTCTACTGAATAGAGGCCAAGTTTTCAAGTGCACAAGCCTGTGGGGGGCATTCCACATACAAACCACATTTCACATTCCAATTCCACATAAAGACCACAGCAGCAAAGCTCTTTCTCTCCCACACAGTCTCTGTGAGATGCTTGAGCCATAAGTCCTGTGTCTTCCAAACCTTTCTATTCCCACCTCTGAGCAGAGTCTAGTACTTAAGAGAGTGAACAGGTGTGAGGCACTCACCATGCTCTTGTGAAACACTTTCTATTGTATCATCTCATGCATCCCTTGCTACAAATCTGGGAGGGAGGTGGGGTACTATAGTCCATCACGAATAAAGAAACTGCAGAGCGTGATCACACATGCACATTCCTACACACACACCTGTGATCCCAGCAATTCAAGTTGGAGGCAGGAGGATCAGGAGTTCCAGGTCATGCTCTGGTACCTTGTGAATTTGAGGCTAGCCTGGGCTACAAGAGAGTCTGCCTAAAGCAAAACAAGAAAACAAAAATAATAACAAAGAACCTAGATTTGGTTTCAAGAATTCTAAAACTTGACCCATTGTCTCCCAGTAAATGTCAGAGCTGAGATGTGAACCCAGCTCTAACTGGCGCCATAGTTTATGATCTGATGTCTGATGACAGGTTTGCTTAACGACACTGGCATGGGGGAGGGTGGCTTGGGCAAAGGGTGTGTGACTTTTACACATATCTGTGAACCTTCCACGGCCCAGGAGTGTGTGCCCCAAGGACCTAAGATGCTGGACCCTTAAGGTCGTCAGTGATTAATCTGGGACAGTGGCTACAAGTTCTTTGTCTCACTGAAATGAAATTAAAGTTGTGGATCCTTGTGGGAATTATTCAAAGTGGAAGCAGGTTTTATTAAGAGTTACTACAGAAAAGCGAGAATTTGGGAAAAAAATAAAGAAAAAGTGAGAGAAAACTCCTGAGAGTGGAAGGTGTTTCCAAGAGAGGAAAAATTAATTTCCTTTGTCTGAGGATTTTATAAAGATCAACAGCAGAAACCAGGCAAAGGCTGAGTGATCGCTATGGAGGTCAGTTAATTCTCTGGGCTGTCCTGGATGTAGCCCAGTCAAGGAGATGATCCTGCACTGTCCATGTTCTGCCCACACATTTGGGAGGCGTTGTAGCCTCCCTCTGCCCTCCTCTGACTCCAGCCTGACAGCCAGCCTTGACTCAGCTGTTAGTCACTTGGCCAGGGTGACTACCCTTGATTTTGTAGTTATCTCAGGAGTTGGGAATCACACCGAGCACTCTTCACTCTCACATTTACAGGATCCCCTTTGTAGCTTTACCATAGGAAAGTTAAGTCTATAGAGCTTCAGGTTGGGTGGCGTGTTGTGTTGTGGTTTTGTTGGTTTTGTTGTTGTTGCTAGCTCCTTGTCTGTGGGGCGGTCTGTGATCTCATCCCTGAAGCAGATGCAGGCTCAGTGGAAGCCATTTTTATTTACAGTTTAATCTGTCACTATTAGCTTCATTAGCAAGGGTATATAACAACAGTGCCTTGAACATGCTCCTTCAAGGCTTCCAAGGGGACCAATGATCCGCTAGCTATCATTGACCTAGACACTGTTCTTCCTCCTCCAATCTAACTTGGTTATCTCATACCCAACTACTAACTCTTTCGTTTATAGAGCTAGCATTCTGGGCCTCATCGTTTTAACTCAAGCATTCCCTTTTAGCTCTCACACCTATTTCACTGTGTGAACAACTTTTCACCATGGGGCTCCTTTCCTTTCTTACGAACAGGTAAGATCGGATGACTGTTTCTTAACAGTGTTATTTAGGAGACTTCTAAGAAAAGGTGTCCATAGTTAGGAGAATCAATTTAAAAATAATGAAACATCTGGAGACAAGCAATGGTAGGAAGCAATTCCCAACCCTAGGCCCAAAGGGAGAAAAACCAAAAGGAAAAAGCACGAAGCTGTCATGAACGTATCAGCTGAGGAGGAGCCTTCTATTGGGAATTATGTCTGGAGGTGGAGAGCTGGCAGCCATTGCCAGGACCGTGGCCTCAGTTCAGGGAGCAGGGAGTAAAGACTCCAAGCTCTCTTTCTGCCCTCTAACTTCTCAGCTCATGCCGTCTATATACCAAACTCACCCAGCAAGCGAATCTGGTGATGGATGTGTCGATGCTCAGAAAGACAGACAAGGATGGGATATGGATCTGGGGATGTTGTCAATGAACAAGTGACTGAGCAACTGTGGTTTTTATTAATTAGCCCTGGCGCTCTTCTAAACCTTCTACCTGCTTTGGGAGTTGGGACAAAGAACTACAGAAGGGCCATGTTCTGAACCAACTACTAGCAGTCCCGCATGGTCGCTCTTTCCAGAGAGCAGCCTCCCACTCCTCCGCCTCGTCCCACCTGCTGAGTGTGAAGTATGGCCTCATCAAGCCAAGTCAAAACTCTGCAGCAAACACCCAGACAGGGATAACAATGGCATCCAAACCAGACCATCCCTCCCAGGGATGGGAGAATGGGTGTTTTTCATTTCATCTGATGCTTCCTGCATTATCATTATATTCCATAGCAAAAGGGAGAAAACATCTAAAAATTAATAAAAAGAAGAAAAAGAACAACAACAGTCCTGATAATACACCCTATATAGTTCAGATGGATGTCCAAGGTTTGGCACTCCAGGTTCTCCCATGAGTGTGTTACTACAGGCTCATTCAGGGTCATTCATTCATACATTCATTCATTTATTTATTCAGTTTTTATTTAGTCCCTGTGATAAATCAATTATTATACTAGGCACTGAAAAAAAAATACAGCCTTGACTATATTGAGCCAACGTGGCAAGAAATGGATGAATAAGATCCAGGATTCTTGATCTGGAGGTGACCTCAGTTTAAATACATTGAATATCCAAGAGGGTAACTGCTATGAGCAAGGCAGGCAGAAGCTACAAGGACACCTAGAGAGGTGGATGGCCAGGGAAGCTTCATGGGAAGGTGCCTAGAAGACAGGACGCTGAGAATGACACCGGGAAGAGATGGGCATGGGAAGGACCGTCCAGGCAGAGGGACGAGATAAACACGGTCACAGAGGCACAGTGCACAGCGGAGGTCCGGGTGCAGGTGGTGGAGGGGTGGGCAAAGGGCTAGAAAGGAAGCTTGGGGTTTTCTTTCCTATAAATACAGAAGAGGTCAAGGGAGGCTTTTAAATAGAGAGAAGGGGAATCTCCTGTGAGTGACCTTGGCTTAGCCACCAGTCTCTCTGAGCTTCTCATCTGTGTGTGTGTGTGTGTGTGTGTGTGTGTGTGTGTGTGTGTGTGTGTGTACAGCTGTGACTTTTGAATAATGACACCTCTCGGTGGGTCTCTGTAAGGACGTCCAGGTTTCCTGCACTGGAGTGACTGTACTGAACTCATTGGCTCTTATGGGGTCCTCCAGACAGCTTTGTTAAGACTTAGCCCCTTGGGGGCATCTCCCTTTCCACAGAGCTGTTCTTCCCTAGGTAACACTGCCCACCCTGCTTCATGAAATTGTGGGTGTTCTGGGCAAGGAAGAGACCAAGAATGAATCTAGAGAAACTGAAAGATGTGCTAGGAAATAGATGCCAAAATGCTTCTCTCTGGGTTTTGGAAATACGTAGATTTTTTTTTATTTAACTGACAGGTCATCATTGTAATTATTTATAGGATAAAATGGGATGGCTTCATGTGTACATTACCAAGTCAATAAAACTAATTAGCATATCCACCACCTCACCAATTTACTGTTTTCCCAGGCTTTTACTTATTTAATGGGCTATCACCATTGCACACATTTATGGGGTATGGTGTGATACTTCTGTACATGTATACAAGCCTGTCAGATTAGAGTAGTTTGGGTATCTACTATCTGAAACATTTTATCACTTTTTTATGATGAGAATATTAATTTTTTATTCTTTTAGCAAATTTGAAATACATAATAAATCCAGAATTATTAGCAGGCATTGCAACAGGCCACTAAAACTTATTCTTTTATTCTAGCTGAAACTTTGTACGCTTTGATCAACGCCTCCCCTTCCCCACCCTTCCCCTGCTCCCCAGCCTCTGCATGGCTTTCCAGTCTCCGCGAATTTTCATTTTTAATAAAAATCCCGACCACCACGTTGACGCCTCGTGGGAGTCAGAGTCGATATTAATTCTGAGTTCTTTTCATTTGCGGAGAACTACTTTCCTCCGCGCTCCCTCAAAGAACAAGAGGAAGGGAGAACAAGGTGGGTTTGCCCAGTGCCTGCTGGCTTCCCGGCCCCGAGGAGCAGCTTCCACCAGAAAGCTTGGGGATGCTGCTCCCAGCCCAGAGCACCATGATGTAAGCCCCGGCAAGCAAACCGCTCAAGGACAGCAGTTACAAACACTGCATGTGAAAAACAAAAACACGATGACTCACCAGCCAAAACTGGTGGGAGGCTGTCCTGTGTCCAGAAAGTGGGCTGGAACGCACAGTCACCCCTGCGCCCGCAGTTATTTATTTCTGATAAGCCATCCCTCAAAGTAAGGGATCTGAGGGGCCCCAAATAAAATCCGATCCTGGATGAAATGTTACCCGCTTGGGGGCTTATGTAGTGTCCTGTCCTGACCCTTGAGAGGTCGTGCTGAAAAGCCCTGCATCCAGTTTCTTCCAAGTCTTCAGGAACTTATCAAAATACCATCAGTGCAAAAACGGAGGAAAGACTTTTGCCACAAAGAAGTCTGGAGACACGACTTGGTAAGAAAAATCAAGCCAGGCTGTGAGGTTCAGACCCTGGTTCAGCCTTTGCCTGCCGGGAGTGTGTTATTCAAAACTAGATTTCCTTATGGTCTTTGATATATATGCATATATATATATATATATATATATATATATATCCCATAGCGTGAGGGATAGAGTAATATATGAGACCACAATGTAACATATCTGACACAGTGCCAAGCATGAGGCTGCTGTTCAACACGTGTCAGTCAGATTAAAGAATTCTGACATATAATAAGGAATGTGCTAGCACAGGGAGGTATTGGGTACCATGTGCCAGGCAGTGGTCTAACCACAATAGGTCCACCCAAATCACTGGTATCCTGACATCTACTACCAAATGGAAGAGACTATCAATAAGAACTAAATATGTAAAAAAGATTGAGGCTGGAGAAACAGCTCATTGGGTTAAGAGCATTTGCTATTCTTACAGAGGACCTGGGTCGGGTTCCCAGTACCCACAAGGCAGCTCACAACGGCCTCTGATTTCAGTTCCAGGAGATCCGATGCCCCTTCTGGCCTCCACAGGCACTGCACATATGTTACACTTCCAAGCTGCCAAAATACTCATACACAGAAAAATAAGTGAATAAAATTTTTTTTTAAAGATCATTGATGTCATTTTGGAGAAAGTAGGGTAGCTCTGGGTGCTCAGAAAGACCTTCCTTGGGGGAACACAGTGAACACAGAATTAAATGAAAGAAGAGGAAGCCATGGATATACCTCTTGGCAGAGACGGTGCAAAGGCCCTGGGGCAGGGATGAGTTGTCACAAAAGGAGCTCAGCATGGCTTGAGAGCAGTTTTCCAAGAAAGAGTTGGAGATGAGGGATGGGAGAGAGGGAGCAGGCCATAAGCTGGAGTGTAGTGAGAAGTCTTGCCAGGTTCATGGGTGACAATCTGACTGATGAAGCCAAGGGCCTCTTGGGTCAGCAGTTGGAACTGTCATGAATGTGGCCTCTGGAATCAAACAGATTTAGATCTTCGGGGGTTTCACAACCTGCTGCCACTTTGGAAAGCTGTTAATCTCTCTAAGCCTCGCTTTCCTCGTCCATAAAATTGATGTGATCATGAATAATGCTTCCCTAAGTAATGTAAGTTGAGTAGAAGGCCAGGCACAAGGGCTCCACACCACTGCCAGTATTATCAAAGGCAATGGTAGCATGCTCTGAGCCTTTCTTTTGCCTTTCAATAAATGTGCATTAAGCTCTTACCCTGTGCAGCATTGTGATGCACACCCCCATACTTCCTGTCCTGGTGCTGGCCATATAGCCAGATTTTTCATGAAATTCACAGACATACAAAACAGCTGTGACTTTCTACCTAGAAACAGCTGACTGACAACTCAATTCAGAATGCAAGAGCTGAGAGGAAAGCAAAATATGCCTTCGAGTTCCCAAGCTACCTGTCAGAAAGAGTATCACTAAAGCTACAGAAGCAAGTCATGGAGACCTCTGCTCCTCACTTATTCTGGAGCTTCATCTTAAGTGCTTAGGATTCGGAGAGATAGAAAAGGACAATGGCCAGAGGCCACGAGGCTGAACATAAACACAGCAACAATATGAGACAAGACAAAAATAAAAGCTACAGAAAGGGTTAGAAGAACTTAATGACGGAACCTAGGATTCTAACCATTCCCTTTGTTTATTTGGTTAGCGAGCCATTCACTCTACAAGTGTTTATGTGTGAGCATCTCATTTAGGCACTGCTGTTGGAAACTGGGTACACAGAGGGACAAATAGTCATCCGTGTCCTCACAGCTTAAGATGCAGTGAGAAAATGATTCAGGTAAATGCTAGGCTGGGGTGAGAACCAGTCACTAGAGGGCAGTGGTGGAACGTGAATCAGTCACCAGCCTGCAGGGAGGGATTCCTGAAGGAGATAGGGCCCATAGTGTGGGGCGCTTGCTTCAATAGCTTAGTAAGGACCAGCCCATTGATAATGGATGGTCAAAGCCTCTGTGTTGAGTTCACCAAATACTCAGCTGTGCTCAGTATATATTATATTTGATCAAACAGGGGAATGCATGGGTGTTATTCAGGATGATTTCAATACAATGAATTTCAGCTCTAAAATGGATTCATTATCTGGAAATTTTTCCTCAGTCATATGAGCTCTTTCCTAGTGATAGTCAATCCTTAAAGGACCATTGTTAGCCTATACTTTTAATGGTATATAATGTATAATATTTTTGTTGTGCATAAGTATTAAACTATTGTTTGATTGGTTTTAATTTTTAAAATATTTTTTTAAAGATTTGTTTATTTTATTATTTTTTGTGTATGGGTGTTTTTCTAGAGGTCATGGGGCTGCCAAGTATGTTCTGAAGATTGAATCTCGGTCCTCTGCAAGACTGACAAGTGCTCTTAACCACTGAGCCAACTCTTCAGCCCAAAGACTGATTTTTTTGTTTTGTTTTGTTTTTTGTTTTTGTTTGTTTGTTTTTCAAGACAGGGTTTCTCTGTGTAGCCCCAGCACTCCTGGAACTTGACCAGGCTGGCCTCAAACTCACAGAGATCCACCTGCCTCTGCCTCCTGAGTGCTGGGGTCCAAGGCAAGTGCCACCACACTTGTCTTGTTGTGTAAAATATCCAGATTGTGTAAAATATGCTTGGCCTTGGGAGACTTTGAAAGTTATTGCCAGTCTGGGGAGATGCTTCTGTGGGTAAAGTGCTTACCATGCATGCAAGTATGAGTTCCAATGCCCAGAGCCCACATAAGAAACCAGACGGGATAATGCACACTCCAGCATCCCCCTACTGAGAGATGATAGGCAGAGACAGGAGAATTCACCAAAGCTTGTGTGCTAGCTAACTTGCCTACAGAAAGGGGACAAGAGAGACTGTGTCTCAAACAAGGTGGAAGTCAGGCATTGACACTGGAGTTGGCCTCTGACCTCCACAAGTGTGCCATAGCACATGCATGCCTGAACTCACACAACCATCATATACCCACACGTGTATGCACAAACACACATACACACACACACACAGAAAGAGAGAGAGAGAGAGAGAGAGAGAATGCTATTAATGCTTGCAATGAGTACAAACTTAAAACTCAGCCGATTAACTTCACTTAGTTGTGATAAAAAATGGAATCCACCTCTAGGTGGAGACATGACCTTTTCTCCAGTTAATCAGGAAAGCAGAAACACTCCCTAGGAAGGAGGATTCATCTTAAGACAACATAGACTTTCTTCCCAGAATTTTGTCCCCTAGAGGAGTCCCTGTGAGCCTTCATGAGGTTCTGGTGGGTCTGCCTCCTACTGCCCCCTGTCCCGACCCCCACCACAGGGTCCTTTTTCTTCTCTTCTGTCTTTTTCTCTTGGATGCTGGCCAGAGGCCAAGTGTGCTTTCTCTGGTATTCTGGGTTTCCTTACTCTATTTTTAAAGCTCCCCTCCCCTCCCCCTGTGGCTGACCTCCAGCGTGGTTTTTGTTATTGTTTTTCTTCTCTTCACCACCATGGCTACTAGGTCTCCTCCACCAGGCAACCTACCTGCCCCGGGGTTTTACTGTTAAACTCTAACGAATTGTGTTCAAGTGTCCATTTGAGTCTGTCCTTAAACGCTTTATTAATGAGACTGAGAACCTCAAGAAGGGACACTGACTTTCTAGGTCATTTGAAGGCCAAGTTGGAACTCCCTCAAATTTCTGATGACACATCCCTTTAGTTTGTTCAGGAATACAGTGATATTCAACACATTGCCATTCGTTACAGCAAAATTACAGCCTCAACATTCAAGAATAGGAGAGCAGTTGAGAAGACGTCTCGTCCATAAATGGAACAGTGTGAGGATGTTAAGAAGTGAAACATGTGGCCAGGTGTGGTCGTTCATTCTGTTATCCCAGCCCTCAGGGGACAGAAGCAGGAGGCTTGGCAGGAGAATTGCTGCAAGTTCAAGCCCAGCCCAGTCTATATAGCAAGTTCCAGTCCAAGACTACACAGTAAGACAGTGTCTAAACACACACACACACACACACACACACACACACACATACACACACACATGCACACACACACAAAGACAACAACAGTGACACCACCACCACCAGGCTAGTGTGGAACAGTTTTCAAGACATATTAATGAGAAAAATTATGTAAATAAATGTACCTCTGTTTGCTAATGGGAGAATGTACGAAGCACAGCTTATTGGGGTTCAAGAGAAAGGCACATAATTTTGTTGCTGTTATGAATCATAATGTAAATATCTGATATGTAAGATATCTGATATCAGACTCCCAAAGGGGTCACGACCTACAGGTTGAAAACCATTGCATTAGGGTGACTACCCAAAGACATGGTTGTGCTAACTAGTTTTATGTCAATTTGACATAAGCTAGAGTCATTTTGAAAGAGGGAACCCCAATTGAGAAATTGCTCCCATCAGATTGGCCTATGGACAAGCTGTGTTGCATTTTCTTGATTGATGATTGTGGTGTTTGAATAAGAATAGTCCCCTTAGGCTCATATGTTTGAAGACTTGGTTCCCAGTTGGTGGAACTGTTTGGGAAGGACTATGAGGTGTGACCTTGTTGGAGGAGGTGTTTGAGTCTTCAAAAACCTCCAGCCATCCTCAATGCATCCCCTGTCTCTTGCTTGTAGATCAAGATGTTCCTGTAGCCATGCCTTTGCTCTGCCATGATGGATTCTGACCATTTAAAACCATGAACCCAATTAAACACTTTGTTCTATAACTTGACTTGGTAACGGTGTTTTATCACAGCATTAGAAAAGTAACTAACACAGAAGTTGGTACCAAGAAGTGTGTTACTGCTGTGACAGACCAGACCATGCTGGGTTTTTTAGAGGAACATGGAAGATATAGAGATTTTTGGATCAGGAAAGTTGTTGAATGTCATAAGTGGGGAGTAACAGGCCATTCTAGTAGGAGCTTGAAAGACGACTCAAAGACTGAGCTCAGTGTGAGCCATGGAGGCCCAGCTCCAGAGGTTTCAGAGGGGAACAATATTAGCAATGAGGATATAGACCACTGTGATATTTTGGTAACCTATGTGGCTGCTTTCTACCCACCTCCTAAGAACTTGCCTGAGGCTAAATTGAAAGTAATGGACTAATTTCTTTAGCAGAGATTTCAAGACAGCCTAATATTGATGCCGCAGCATGGTTATTTAGTCATCGCTTTTGTGCAGTTTTCCAATGAAAAGGAGTAAGTGGAAGAGGAATAAATACAGAATATACAGTCTGAAGAGAAAAAGAACACCGGGAAATTTAGTGCTGGAGCCACAGCTTATGCTGACAATGATAAGGAGATTGAAGAGAGGCCTGACTGGAATTGGAATAAAGGGAGGTGTGCCCTCAGGGCAAGACCTCACTCAGATAAGCTCCCAATTGGTGAAAAGAAAAGGTCTAAGGAATTTTCTATTCCTAAAAAGCATCAACAAATGAAAGCTGCTGCAAATGTGATTCAGAGAGGCCTGGCTTCATCCCAAGTGGGCAGCCAAATTTGGCAGTGTTAATCTGCATGGCTGTAGCTTTATAGCCACGAAGGTTACATGAGTAAAGAGGCTGTGGAATCTTCCTCCACGGTGAAGGAGAGCCACTGAGGCCAGGAGTGTGGCAGGGGTGGTCTCTGGGTGGAGGCCCTGAGAGGCCATTGTGTGAAGCTATGAAAGTGAAGCCTAGATTATGTTGGCGACCCCCAGATGTTAGAGATGCCAGAGCTGTGGGATACCTGCCAAGGAGAGCTGCAGACAGGGAGTGGAAGCAGTCAGAGAGAGAGGTGTGTGTTGCAATCCGAAAGGTTGGGAGGGCAGAGCCATCTAAGCCCTTTGACTTCAGATATGGAGCTGCAGGATTCTAGAGTTTGCCCTACTAGGTTTTGGTCTTGCTTTGGTCCAGTATTTTTTCCCTGTGCTCTGATTCCTCCGCTTTGGAAGGAAAATGTATATTCGATGCCACTGCATGCTCAAAGTGTATAATTCACTTTTGATCTTAGAGGGGGTCATAATTAAGAGATTTCCTTGAGTCTGCAGAGATTTTGAAGTTTGGATTTTTAAATTTTGTTGAAACTGTGAAAGACTGGGGGATTTTGAAGTTGAACTGATTTCACTTTGCATTATTATATGGAGTGGAATGTGGTGGTTTGAATGAGAACGGCCCCCATAGGTTCATATGCTTGAAGACTTCATCCCCAGTTGAGGGAACTGTTTGGGAAGGATTAGAAGATGTGGCCTCGTTGCAGGAAGTTTGTCACTAGGGGTGGGCACTGTGGTTTCAGAATACTCCTGCCATTTTCAGTGTGCTCTCTGCCTCCTGCTTGTGGATCAAAATGTGAACTCTCAGCTCCTGCTCCAGGCAGTGTGTCTGCAGCTTGCTTCAGACAGCTCTTAACAGCTCTTAACCCTCTGGAACCTTAAGTCAAAGAAATTCTTCTTTCTATGAGTTGCCTTGGTCATGGTATCTTATCACAGCAGTAGAAGTAACCGCCACAATGATTGACATCAATCATAGGAAGGCCCAACTCATTGTGGGTGGTGCTACCCCTGGGATGGTGGTCCTGATTCAGAGATTTACCAGTCTGACCATGGATAAATTTTAAACAAAGAAGAGGCATTATTTAGCTATTGATGCCAGGTCTGTACCCTAGATTCGGGATTCCCAAGGTGTAGTGCCAAATTACATTAGTCAGGAGCTTATAAAGGCAAAACTCACAAGGCTACATACTTCCTGCCTTTGTACAATCAGGGGCAAGCAAGCTTATTCACAAAAGTGAAAATACTCAGTTTGTTAACTTACATGAACAACAGTTCCATTAAGATTGTATAGGACCAGGCAATTATAAGAACAGCCCCCAGCACTCCAGGAAGTTATCTGTCCTTGGGAAAGTGGGGCTTACAGGTTAGAGGCATTTCTGTTTTATTGATCTCTTAAGCACAGTACTTCAAACTTAAAACATAATGTTAGCCGTCACAAGTGCTACAAGAGAGCAGGCTACGCAAGCCACAGGGAGCAACCTGGGAATCAAGTACTCCTCTGTGACCTCTGCTTCCATTCCTGCCTCTGGGTTCCTGCCTTGAATACCTGCCCTGACTTCCCTGGATGGTGGACTACAAGCTGTAAGATGAAATAAACCTTTTCCTTCACATGTTGATTTTGGTCATGGTGTTTTATCACAGCAATAAAACCATAACTAAGACAATGGCCAGCAATGGCAAGAATCAAACATTGGTAATATTTGGAAAAATTGGAACCCTTGAGCTCAATAAGTAGTAAAGAAGCTGTGGAAACAATATGGAGGGTCCTTTAAAAAAATTACACACAGAATGACCATGTGATCCAGGGATTCTTGACAAATGAAAGCAGAGTCTGAAAGTAATATCTCTACATTCATGTTCCAAACATGAGTCGTAACAACTAAATGGTAAATGCAACTCAGTTGTCCATCAGTGGATTGCTTTAGTCCCTTGTCTGTTGCTATAACAAAACACCTCTGGTCTGGATGTCTTATAAATAACATAAATGTATTTGGCTCATGATTCTAGTGGCTGGAGGACCTAAAACACACAGTTCCAGCTGCCCCTTGAAGCCCCTTGACTCACTATACAACCACATGAAAGAAAAGCATAAAAGGTACCAGGAGCATATAAAATGGACCACGGGTGACTTGCTCTCTAACAGCTGCCTCTCAGGTGGCTTCTCATAAGAATAAGAATATGACCTTAGAGAAAAACAAGATGCAATTGAAGATATCCCCCTTCAAGATACAATCACCTCTGAAAGGCTCCATCACTTCTCAGCATCTCCACACTAGGGACCACACTCCCAGCACCTGATCCTTTGGGAGCAAATCCAAACCAAGCAATGGATGAAAGGATAATTGTACATTTGTGTATACAAAACAGAATATTTGTCAGTCTTAAAGGGGATGGGAATTCTGGCTCATCCTATAACATGAATGTACCTCCAAGGACATTACGGTGAGACACTGGAAGGCGAACTCTGTGTGACCCATTTGTATGAGTGATTTAGAGTAACCAAGTTCACAGAAGTCAAAAGTAAAATAGAGATTGCCAGGCTGCAGTAGGACAAAAACCCTGCTTTGGGACCTGATTAAGAAACTTTTTCTTTCTCTTTTCTTTCCTTCTCTCTCTCTCTCTCTCTCTCTCTCTCTCTCTCTCTCTCTCTCTCTCTCTCTTTCTCTCTCTCTCTGAAGCAAAGTTTCTGTGTATCTTTGGCCAACCTAGTCACTATGTAGACCAGGCTGGCCTTGAACTCACAGAGATCCACCTGCCTCTGTCTCCTGAGGGCTGGCATTAAAGGCGTGTGCCACCACACCTGGCAAGAAGACATCATCCTTCTCAGCCCAAGCTCTGTTCCTTGTCTGTAGTAATTTGAAAAGAAAACTCCGCCTTTCTATGTTGCCTTTGATGAAACGAAAATGACGAGTCACCAAGACACCGAGGCATTGCTTGAACATGGCTTATGAAGCACATAATGAGATGATTTCAACTTTATAAAATAAAACCTGAGTGATATTTATAGTGTGTCTCTCCTGCGCACAGCTCCAAGTACCCCAAGATTTATGTGAGGTGGAGATGAGAAAAGCATCCTCATATGATAGATATGGAAAACATGTTCTTAAAAAAAAATCCAGATGACAGATCTCTGTAGGGTTGTCAACTTGAGACTTATCAAGCAATATCCCACAGGAGTCATCTTACTTAATTCTTTGTCAACAACTTGGTTAAGTGGATTTTATAAATGATTCAAAATATGTCTTGAGTGGCTGGGATGAGAGGTGGAAATGGTTTTCTGAAAACAGCCTTGACAGTTCTCCCTGCTGACATCACCAGGGCAAAAATGATGAATATTCCCAGTGCTGGGCCTTTTCCTCATGGTGTGTGTGTGTGTGTGTGTGTGTGTGTGTGTGTGTGTGTGTGTGTGTGTACATGAGGTGGAGTGCAACTCTTCAGCCTGATTGCTATCTAAAAAGTCCCTATGCATCCAAAGATGTTAGAATTTTGAACCCAAGGGAAAGAGAAGGGGGGGGGAAGCACATACCAGAGTCCTTCACTAGTAGAGCAAATAAACTTTGCTGTGTCATACAAGGAAATGCTGTACAGCAATAAGGAAACATACTATTAACTATATACTTTTAAAACCTATACTACCTGTAAGTTGGCACATATTATTCTATTCTCTCTATATATATATTCTATATTAGAATGAAAACTTAAATTAAATATATATATTCTATATTAAATGAAAACTTCCCATCTGAGTTGATAATGTTCCTTCCAAGAGTCATAGACCATCTAACAAAAATCTCAACAGTGCTTGGTAGTGAAGGGGCATGCTTTTAATCCCAGCACTCAAGAGGCAGAGGCAGGTGGATCTCTGAGTTTGAGGCCAGTCTAGTCTACAGAACGAGTTCCAGGACAGCCAGAGCTACACAGAGAAACCCTGTCTTGGAAACAAACAAACAAAGATTGCATGAGAAGCCATCTTTTGAAGTGTTGGTCAGGGTTGTCCAAGAGACTCTCAAACATTATAGACTATTGCTATGATCTTGGTTGCTCCCCAGAGGTGGACAGACATAAGTCTTTATTGACAAAGATGACACCACGCTCTTCAGACACAGGACCAAGAACTGAAACTGACCTGAAAGCCTGAGGCTTGAGGACTGGCTTTCGTGGTACCAGAAAGTACCATGCAAGCTCTCAAAGGAGGGAGACAAACTTTTGTCAGCTGCATCCCAAGCCTGTCACATCCCCTCAGGGGATATCCCACTGTCCTAACAAGTCCAGCATCTTGGGAACTCCACTTCAGTGTATTCCTCGTCTCTCCAGCATCATGCAACGACTTCTCAGGGCCTCCTTGCCGGGACTATGACCCTCACAATCAGTGCCCTGCTTCAGACTTTCTGGAACCTGGGTGTAAGCTTGCACGATCCCCTTCACTCTTGCATCTTTCATACTTTCAAAAGTGTACCACACAGAGAGGTGATGATGCCAGGTTTTGCTGTCACTCCAGAGGCAGCGTGTTCCTCTTCTGTCACAGCTGTAGTGACCACTGTGCACCTTGGCGGCTGAGTCTGAGGACACACTTTCCCGGGTAGCTGTTTTTGAGCAGAAATTCCCTTCTGTACCATATTCAGTTCAGATTCTCTCCTTTCAACTGGTTTGGTATTTTCCTAAGTTGTAGCTGCAATAGGAGAGGTCTTCCCCTCAGGGCATATTTCTCTTGTCCCAGTGGAGAGTCTAACCTTTTTATTTGGTTAATACCTTTATCAGTGATAGCTGTTTCCATATCCACTTCGTCTGCATGTTAAAACTCACTCACGTATTCTTTGGAAAACTTCACACTTTTCATGCCTTTCACTAAGACAGTGAGCAGTGAGCTCCCATAAGAGCAGTGATCGGGAACTAAGATACTAAGAGAGAGCCTAAATGCTATCCTGTTTTGAAATTTCACACACACACACACACACACACACACACACACACACACACACACACACACACA